>JAODAL010079278.1:0-12630 GCA_025379985.1 Phyllomedusa bahiana | reverse complement strand
AAAATTTTTTAAAAAATGAGACCTCTGGGGGCCGTTTAGTGTTTTACTACCCTTACAGTGTGTCCCTCTAGGTCAGGGGGTAAACTGCGGCCCCCAGCTGTTGGGAAAAAACTCAACTCCCATCATGCCCACGTTATGATTATACAAATGCATGAGGGGAGTTTGTAGTTCCCACAGTTTGGAGGGCCGGGCATTTGACACCTGTGCTTGGGTAGTCACAGCCCAGTCCTCTCCCCACTTGGTTTGTTAGTGTGTCGGTGAGGTGATTGATCAATTGTAACAAACCTTCAGTCGCACAATACCTTTTCTTTGCAGTTGTTTGACAATTTTGGGAGGTATGACCAATTTGGGGATACTGAGTTCTAGTAGGTAGCATTGTAATGACGCTGGGCGACCTGTTCTGCCGCCCCCCGGGTCTATTTCAAAAAACCGCGGGGTTTAAACGGTGCACCCCGTGGTCCACCGTAGTCTGATCTCCAGACCCATCCCCCTTCCAGATGCCCAGAAGGAAGACATCGTGGGACAGAGTGGTGGGGGTTTACCCGCACATCGCAGTATCTTGCCAGCGGACGGACCGGGAGTGCCCCAGCAACTACTACTCCATTTCCCCTGCTGGGTCTGTATATCATCACCCACATACAGGACATCCAGATCTGGGGTAATGTCTAATGCCCAGTCCCTCCAAAATGCGTAATGTCTTGCCCCGTCACCCAGAGCTGAAAAGTCTTTCTTTCACACCCCGAGCTCTTAGGGCTTTCCGACACCAGAGCTGCCTAAGCTTTCCCCCAGTACACCCAGGCTGCCTTGTCTTCCTCGTCAAAACCCCGAGGCCTTAGGGCTTCCTCAGTCACCCAAAACTGCCTAGGGCTTCTTCAGTCACAACCCCAAGCTGCCTTAGGGCTTCACTCCAGTCACACCCGAGTGCATTAGGTTTCACTCCAGTCACACCCAGGCTGCATTGGCTTCTACTCCAGTCCCCCCCAGAGCTGCATTAGTCTTCACCCATCACAAAACCCCGAGCTGCTTAGGTTTCTACCCGTCCACCCAGAGTGCAGTGCAAATTTTCTTAGCTCATTGTGATTTTTAAAGGGGGGGCATGCCCCCTCTTTTTGGGGTGGGGGGGGGGGCTGCTGCAAAAGTTGATCCCGGTGACCCGTCTGATCTGTGGCTTTTCCATTTTTAGGCTTTTTCACCCACATCCTGTTGGATGAAGCAGCACAAGCCATGGAATGTGAGACCATCATGCCTCTGGCCCTGGCCAATAAGAGCACGCGGATCGTCCTGGCTGGAGATCACATGCAGGTGAGCAGATCACACGCTACCGGATCTACACAACTAGACCAGAAGCTTCTGGATCTACACAGCTAGATCACACGCTACAGGATCCACACAGCTAGATCACACCCGCTACCGGCTCCCCGCCGCTAGACCACACGCTACCGGACCCACACCGCTAGATCACACGCTACCGGATCCACACAGCTAGATCACACGCTACCGGATCCACACAGCTAGATCACACGCTACCGGATCCACACAGCTAGATCACACGCAACCGGATCCACACAGCTAGATCACACGCAACCGGCTCCACACAGCTTAGATCACACGCTACCGGATCACACAGCTAGATCACACGCTTACCGGATCTACACAATAGACCAGAAGCTTCTGGATCTACACAGCTAATCACACGCTACCGGATCCACACAGCTAGATCACACGCTACCGGATCCAACGCTCAGATCACACCTACCGGATCCACACAGCTAGATCAACGCTACCTGGATACACAACTAGTACCAGAAGTTTGGACTCACACAGCTAAAATACCCTCCCGGATCCCACAGCTAATCACACGCTACCGGACCACCAGCTAGATCACACGCCCCCGGACCCAACAGCAGATCACACGTACCTTCCACCCCCGAGACACACGCAACCGGGATTCCAGATCCCCGCTAGGATCTACACAACTAACCAAATTTCTGATCTACACAGCAGTCCCCACCTACGGATCCAACAGCTAGACACACGCTCCCCATCCACAAGTAGATAAACGCTACGGACCACACCTAGTCACACCTACGGACCACACAGTAGATCAACCTCCCGGGGTTTCCAGCGGCTAGACACACGTACCGGCTCCCCCGCGGCTAGATCACAGCTACCTTTTCGTCAGACCCCTTGTGATACTTCTCTAGGGATCCATGACCCCCGAGATGGGGAAGTCCGGGGAAAAGCGAGTAACTGTCAGTGTTGTGGACTCCATAGCAGTAGTATACTCTGTCCTCATTGCTTAGTTCGTTACAATGTGTCAGTGAAGATTACAGAGCAGGAGAAACATTGTAACGTTGCAGCCGTGTAAGGTTATGTTCACATGACGTTTTTCAGATCCGTTTTTTGGACCCAAAACGGGTCCAAAAAACGTATGTAACAATGTGCAGCGTGGTTTACATTGGTTTGAATGTAAATCGCGCGCCTCCGTTCAGAGAGTGATTGCCGCTGCGTCTTGCGTCTTTTCGATGCGCTTTTCGGATCTGTTTTAAGAATGGACATGTCAATTCTACTTGCGTTTTATGCGAGTAAACTCCCCATAGAAAACAATGGGGCGCGGTTTTGGAGCCTGAAAAACGAATCCAAAAGCGCAACATACTTTTGGGTACGTTTTGGAGGCGCTTTTGATACGAAAAGCGCATCTGAAAAACGCATTGGATTAAAATTTGAAGTGTAATACACTGAATCGACCGCTAGAGGTCTCATTTGATCTAGAAGAACTGTTTGAACTTTAGTAACTTAATGACCCAATAGAGGGTGCTTCCAGCAATTTACATGTGTTTCAGATTAAGCCCAATAGAGGGCGCTTCCAGCATTTTACATGTGTTTAATCTTAAATCACTTTTTATAAAAATTTTGAATTATAAAAGCAGTTTTTTTTGTATGGAATGGGTGTTTATAGAAAATATAAAATTTTTTAAATGATACTTTATTAATTTTTTAAAATAAAAGTTTATTATAAATGTTAAGTGGGTTACATTTTAATCTAAAACCACTCAACTTCATAAAATCTAAAACTTTAAATAAATTTATTAGAAAAAAAACCTTTTTATTTCTACAAACCCCCATTCTATCAAAAAAAAAAACGTTTTTATATCATACAATAAAATTTAAAAAAGGATGTATAAATTTTAAACATTTGTACAAGCTGGAACATTTTACGGGATATATATCGAAAAACACATGAAAAAAACCACCCAAAAAAGGGCATCTGCAGCTGCGTTTTGGATACGTTTTTTGGTCAGTTTTCCTTTCTGGAAAAAAAGGGAAATCAAAAAAACGTTGGTGAAATCCCAACAGAAATTTATCTGCAAAGGGTTCCATACACTGATGACAAAACCCCGGCTCTTTATATAGACTCCCATGTCCCCCCCTTTGTTCTATTTTTTGGGGGGGCGTTCCCCCCCTGTGGCTATGTTGGAGGGGGCGTCCCCCCCTGGAGCTATGTTTGGAGGGGGATCCCCCCCTGTTATTATGTTTGGAGGGGGGGTCCCCCCCTGTGTTCTTGTTTTGGCGGGGGGGTTCCCCCCCTGTGTATCTATGTTTTAGGGGGCGTCCCCCTTGTACTTGTTTGGAGGGGCGAAAACCCCCCTGGTATTATTTTGGAGGGGGGCCCCCCCCTTAATCTTGTTTGGAGGGGGCTTTCCCCCCCCCCCCCGTGTACTGTTTGGGGGGGGCGTTCCCCCCCGTGAAACATTTTGGGGGGGCGTCCCCCCTAGGTCTGTGTGGAGGGGGGGCCCCCCCTGGTTGTGGAGGAGGGTCCCCCCCCTATGTCTCTGGTGTGGAGGGGGGTCCCCCTTGTATTTTTTGGAGGAAAGGGGTCCCCCCTTTTTGGTGTGTGTGTGGAGGAGGCGTCCCCCCCTCTGTGTGTGTGTGTGGAGGAGGCGTCCCCCCCTCTGTGTGTGTGTGTGGAGGAGGCGTCCCCCCCTCTGTGTGTGTGTGTGTGTGGAGGAGGCGTCCCCCCCTCTGTGTGTGTGTGTGGAGGAGGGGGTCCCCCTCGGTGTGTGTGTGTGGAGGGGGCGTCCCCCCCTCTGTGTGTGTGGAGGGGGCGTCCCCCCCTCTGTGTGTGTGTGTGGAGGAGGCGTCCCCCCCTCTGTGTGTGTGTGTGGAGGGGGCGTCTGACCCTGTGGTCTCTCTTGCAGCTCAGTCCGTTCGTGTACAGCGAGTTTGCGCGGGAGCGTAACCTTCACGTGTCGCTGCTGGACCGTCTGTACGAGCATTACCCCGGCGACTTCCCGTGCCGCATCCTCCTGTGCGAGAACTACCGCTCCCACGAGGCCATCATCAAGTAAGTGCCTCGTCCACAGCCTCCGGGTCACAGGGGCCGCTACCACCCTCAAAGTAACAGCTGCACCAGTCACAGATAAAGCTGCTATCACACTGATACTCTAGTCACAGGTAAAGCTGCTACAAAAAATGATATACCCAGTCACCAAAAAAGCGCACCCCAAAACGATATATCCAGTCACAGATAAAGCGTATCACACTGATCCCATCAGAGAAAAGCCCCCACACCTGATACCCCACAGTAAAGTGCTATCACCCGAATACTTTTGCCACAGATAAAGCTGCTATCACACTGATACTCTAGTCAGAGATAAAGTACCATCCACTGAATACTCCATCACAAAAAAGCTGCTATCAACCCTGATAACCCCATCACAATAACTGCTATCACACTGATATACTCCTGTCACAGATAAAGCTACCATCACACTGATATACTACATTCACAGATAAAGCTTCTATCAAACTGATACTCCAGTCAGAGATAAAGCTGATATCACACTGATAGTCTAGTCACAGATAAAGCTGCTATCACACGGATAGTCTAGTCACAGATAAAGCTGCTATCACACTTTGTCGTCACAGATAAAGCGTTTTCACACGATATACCCCAGTCACACATAAAGGCTATAATTGATACTCTAGTCAGAGATAAAGCTGCTATCACACTGATACTCTAGTCAGAGATAAAGCTACCATCACTCTGATACTCCAGTCACAGGTAAAGCTGCTATCACACCGATATACTCTAGCCACAGATAAAGCTGCTATCACACTGATACTCTAGTCAGAGATAAAGCTACCATCACTCTGATACTCCAGTCACAGGTAAAGCTGCTATCACACTAAATTTACCCAGTCCACTAAAGCGCTACCATGATATACCCAGTCACACAAAACTGCATCACACTGATTACTCTGCCACAGAAAAAAGCTGTTATCACAGTTTTACCCGTCACAGATGCACCTCACACTGATATCCAGTCACAGGTAAAGTGCTATCCCTGATATACTCCGTCACACATAAAGCGCTATCACCGATATACTCAGAAAGATAAAGCTGCATCACACGATACTCTAGTCAGAGATAAGCGACCCCAGGGAATAGTCAAATCCAGTTTAAAGCTGTATCACCGGTAGTCTAGTCACAAAAAGCCGCTATCACACTGTATCCTCCCAGTACAGTAAGGCCATCACACGATCCCCAGTCACAATAAGGCCCCTATCACACTTTATACTCATCACGAAATCCTATCACACTGATATACCCCAGTCACATTTTAAAAGGCTATCCACTGATACCCCATCACAGTATACCCCTATCACATATATTCCGCACAGAAAAAAGCGGGTTTCACACGATATCTAAGTACAGATAAAGCTGCTACACCTGATACTCCGTCACGATAAAGCCCCACACCTGTTATCCTGTCACAGATAAATGGCTATCAAAATGATATACTCCTCACCCCGGGCTCCCATCCACTGATATACTCCCATTTTACAAAAAAGCTGCAATCACATGAAGTCTAGCACAAAAAAAAGCTGCAAAACACACGGATAGTCTGTCACAGATAAAGCTGCTTCACACTGAATCCCGCCACATAAACTGCTTCACATTGATACTCTGGGAAAATAAAGCTACATCAACTGATACTCCAGTAAGTAAATTCCAAAACCACTGAACTCCATCCAGGAAAAGGCTATCACACCGATATACTCGCCACAGATAAACTGCTATACACTGATACTTAGTCAGAGAAAAGCTACCTCACACGATAATCCGTACAGGAAAAAGCTGCTATCACATGTATACTCCATCACACATAAAGCTGCAAACACCTGATATACCCATCACACATAAAGTGCTATCACCGAATACCTAGACAGTAAAGTGTTATCACACTTTTAATACCCCTGCACAAAAAAAGCTCCCAAACACACTGAACCCCGTAAAGGGAAAAGCTGCTTCACCTGATATACTCCAGCAACAAAAGCTGCTATACACTGATATACCCGTCAAGATAAAGCTGTTATCACACTGATACTCTAGTCAGAGATAAAGCTGCTATCACACGGATGTCTAATACAGATAAACGTATCCCCGGATAGCTAGTCACAGATAAACCCGTTCACACTGATATACCCCATACAGTAAAGTGCTATCACTGTTTACTCCGCACGAAAAAGCTGCCATCACATGATACCCCCAGCACGATAAGGCTCCTATCACACTCTTAACTCCAGTCACAGATAAATCTGCTATCACACTGATATACTCCAGTCACAGATAAAGCTGCTATCACACTGATACTCCAGTCACAGATATAGCTCCTATACATGAAAACCCAGTCAAAAAACTGCTATCAAATATACTCTATCACAGAAAAAAGTGCTTCACACTGATACTCCAGTCACAGATAAAGCTCCTATCACACTGATATACTCCTGTCACAGATAAAGTGGCTATCACACTGATATACTCCAGTCACCCCCAGAGCTGCCATCACACTGATATACTCCAGTCACAGATAAAGCTGCTATCACCTAAAATTGCTCCAGTCAAGTAAAGCTGCTATCACACTGATATACTCCAGTCACAGATACAGCTCCTATCACACTGATATACTCCAGTCACAGATAAAGCTGCTATCACACTGATACTCTAGTCAGAGATAAAGCTACCATCACACAGATACACTCCAGTCACAGATAAAGCGCTATATTTTGTTACTCCATCAAGATAAAGCTGCTATCTTTGAAATCTCCGTCACAAAAAAAGCTGCTTTATACTGTAAAATCATCACAGATAAAGCTGCTATACACTGATTACTCAGTCCAGATAAAGTGTAAACTGATATACTCCAGTCCAGAAAAGGTTTAAATCACACGATCCCAGCCCCAATAAAGCGCATCACACTGATATACCCCCATCACAGTTAAAGCTGCATCCCCTGATATACCCCAGTCAAGAAAAAGCTGCTATCACACTGATATACCCCAGTCACAGAAAAGCTCCCCATCACACTGTTTATTCCGTCACAGTTTAAAGCTCCCACACACGTTATATTCCAGTCACAATAAAGCTGCATCCAACTGAAATCTCCAGTCACAGATATAGCTGCTATCACACTTTTACTGAAACACAGTAAAAGCGCATCACACTGATATACCCCAGTCCAGTAAAGTGCTATAAATGATTACTCCAGTCCAAAATAAAGTTTTCTATCACACTGATTTACTCAATCCAAGATAAAGCTACCATCACACTGATACTCCAGTCACAGGTAAAGCTGCTATCACACTGATATACTCCAGTCACACATAAAGCTGCTATCACACTGATATACTCCAGTCACAGATAAAGCTGCTATCACACTGATATACTCCAGTCACAGATAAAGCTGCCATCACACTGATACTCCAGTCACAGATAAGGCTCCTATCACACTGATATACTCCAGTCACAGATAAATCTGCTATCACACTGATATACTCCAGTCACAGATAAAGCTGCTATCACACTGATATACTCCAGTCACCCCCAGAGCTGCGGTCACAGTAATGTGGATGGGTGAGAATAGATCCCCTTCTTGTTGGACTCCTGATGATGTGTCCGGTTACTTCCCTCTGCTTGTCAGTGAACATCCTCCTCTGAGCACCGCCTGCTCTCGCAGTTTGGGGTGACGTATGCGCTAACGAACAAGGTGTCGCTGCGTCTGTGAGTTACACATCGGCTCGAAACGCGCCCCTCTCCCCCGCTCGCTCGCTGCGTACTACCCCTTCCCCCGCCTCGCTCGCTGTGCACTCGCCTCCTTGTTCTACACAAGACACCATCAAATCTAGGTCACAAAGCGATGACATGATTGGGTGGACGTGACAGTGCAGCCCCGCCGCCGAGTACTCCGAAAAGCTGTCAGCCCAATCCTGTCTAATGTGGAAGAGCAGCGAGGCGAGGGCGGACTGTGTACATCCCAAGACAAAACTGGACCCGGGGAGTATCCCCCCCCCCAAAAGCGGGCGCTAAATATTCTGCTGGTGCAGTCACTGTATATACTTTAAATTATCCTGTACTGACCTTTGAGTTAAAACCTGTATTATTTTTCCAGGCTGCGCCCCACAAATAGTTTGGGCATTTCACTGTACATACTTTTAAAACCCTTACGACCGGGGTTACCCATATTATCCTCCAGATTTTGGCTAAAAATTTTCGGGCTGGTGCGGGAATGTTTTTTAATTATTTTTCCCTTGAAACTGTTCCTGATTTACATCCGTTTTCCCCCTCCGGCTGGGGTTCACTTTTTGCTGGTGCAGTAAATTTTCAAAACAATTAAATTACCCCTTTAAAGGGATCCGGGTTTTAAAACCTTTTAACCTCCAAGGCTGCGCCCCCTATTCTGCTGGGGCGGGAAATGTTTTAAATTTTTTAATTTAAACCCTGTACTGTTCCTGAGTTACATCCTTTTTTTAAACCCCTCCAGAGCTGCACTCAAATTCGGGTTTGGTTGCGTCCTTTTTAAATTTATTAAAATTGTTAAACCCTGGGTTAAAACCCTGTATTATCCTCCAGAGCTCCCTAAACTATTCTGCTGGTGCATCACTGTACATACATTACTTACCCCTGTTGTTTCCTAAAGTTACCATCCGAAAATTAAACTCCAAAACCAGCACTCACTTTTCGCTGGTGCAGTCCTGTACATACAACTTACCCTTGTACGGGACCTGGGTTACATCCTTTTAAAAAATCCTCCAGACCCCACCCCACTTTTCCCTGCTGGTGCATTTTTCACTGTACATACTTTAAACTTTTTCCGTCCTGACCCTGAGTTACACCCTGTTTTTTCCTAAAAAGAGCGCGCTCACTTTTCCGCTGGTGCGGGCCCTGTACTACTTTTACTTATCCTGTACTGATCCGATTTTACTTCCGTATTACCCCTCCAAAAGTTCCTCACTATTCTGCTTTTGCAGCCCCACTGTTCCCATACTTTTAAACTTATCCTGTTTTAAATCCCCAGAGCTGCGCCTCAGTATTTTTGGGGGTCCCAGCCCCACTTTTAATACTTTAATTTACCCTGTACGATCCCGATTACACCCCGGGATTAAACCCCGAGCTGCGCTACTATTCGGGCTGGGCAGTCATTTGTAAAAAAAATTAAACTTATCCTGTACTGATCCGATTTAAATTTCCTGTATTATCCCCAGGCTGCGCCACTTTTTGTTGGTGCATTCACTGTGTACAAACATTACTTATCCGAAACGACCCGAGTTAAACCCCTGTATTACCCTCCAGAGCTGCACTCACTATTCGGGCGGGTGAAGCCCACTGTACTTCCATTACTTTCCCCTGTATGATCCTGGGTTTACTTCCTGTTTTAAACCTCCAGACCCTGCGCTCACATTCTGGGGGTGCAGCCCACTGTACAAAACATTTCTTATCCTGTACTGATCCTGAGTTACATCCCTGAAATTAAATCCAAAAGCGAAACCACTATTCGCGGTGCGTCACTGTACTTACATTATTTAAACCTGAAATGATCCGGGTTTTACACCCCTGTTTATCCTCCAAGCAGCACTCACTTTCTGCGGGGCCCGGGCACTGTCCCTTACATTTACTTATCCTGTACTGACCTGATTTTACACCCTTTAAAAATCCCCCGGAGCTGCGCTCCACAAAACCCCGCGGGTTGCAGTCCCCTTGTAATACTTTACTTACCCTTTTGAAACTAAAATCCTGAGTTCCCTCCTGTTTATCCCCCAACTGCGTCCACTTTTCTGCGGTGAATTTCACTGTAACTTTCCATTACAAAATCCGTATTATCCTCCAAGCTGCGCCAAAAATTTTTTCGGGTTGAAGTCACTGTAAAACATTCCCTTTTTCCTTTACTGCCCCCGTTTTAAATTTCCTTTTTTAATCCTCCAGAGCTGCGCTCACTATTCTGCTGGGTGCAGTAAACGTACATACATTATTTTACCCGGTACTGATCCTGTTTACATCTGTTTTATCCTCCAAAAGCTGCGCTCACAATTCTGTGGCAGTCAACTGTACTTTAAAATTTCCCTTATCCTGTCCCGGGATCCTGGGTTCATCCTGAAATTTACTCCAGAGTTTGGGGCCCCCTTTATTTTTTCGGGTTTGGCAGTAAATTTTTAAACATAATTATTTTTCCTATACGATCCTGAGTTACATCCGTTTATCCCCAGAGCTGCCTAAACTATTCTGCGGGTTTGCGGGCACTTTTGAAATAAAATTTTTTTATCCGAAACTGATACGGGTTTAGATCCTGATTATCCTCCGAGCGCGCTCACTATTCTCCCTGGGCAGCCCAATTTTAAAATAAAATTTTTAATCCTGTATGCCCCTTTTTTGCATCCTGTAACCCTCCAAAAGCTGCGCTCACTATTTGCTGGTGCAGCCCACTGTACTTTACTTTAACTTACCCCTGTACTGATCCTGTTTACCCCAAAAACAATCCTCCAGAGCTGCGCTCCCTACCTGAGGGTGCAGTCATTTTTACATACTTTCCCTTTTTCCTGTACTGATACTGGGGTTACATCCTGTTTTTTCCCCCAGGTGCCCACTATTTGCGGGTTTGAAAGTCACTGTACATACATTACTTTTTCCTTTAAAAACCCGGGGTACACCCCTGTACTATCCCCCAGAGCTGCGCTCCCCTATTTGTGGGCAGCCCGTGCATACATTATTTAACCCTTTGAAACGAACCCTGATTTACATCCTGTATTATCCTCCAGGGCTGCGCTAAATTTTCCCTCTGGTGCAGTAACTGAACATCCCTTTATTTTATCCTTATTGTTCCTGAGTTACACCCGTATTATCCTCCAGAGTTTCACTTACTATTCTGTTTTGGTGCAGTCACTGTACATACATTATTTACCCTGTACTAAACCGGGGGTTTACACCCGTATTATCCCCCAAGAGCGCGCTCCCCTATTTTGTGTGCAGTCACTGTAATAATTATTACCTGTAATCCCTGATTTAAACATCCTGTTTTTATCCCCCAGACTCGCTCACTATTCTGCGGGTGCAGTCCCCTGTTTTACATCGGGGGGCGGGGGTTTCTAAATTTTCCTCTTTTTCTCCCCATTTTAAAACGCCCGGAGCTGTTTATGGGGGGAACGGGAATGGCCAGGGGGCAAACAACCGTCCCACAAGGACTTCTACCCTCTGACCTTCTTCACCGCACGAGGGGAGGACGTCCAGGAGAAGAACAGCACCGCCTTCTACAACAACGCCGAGGTACGTGGGGTCCGGGGCCGCCGGGGGACACCCTGCACACATGGCCACGGACAGCCCGCGGGAGCGCCCCCACCGAGGGAAAGGGAAATGGTTTTTTGCTGAAAACCCACCCTTGGCCCTGTCCTCCGACCCGGCACCTTCTGTTTTTCTGTCCTCGGAACCCCTTTAAATCCATTTGTTTTAAAGCCCCCCCCCAAACCTGCCCCCCGCTTTCCCCCGCCCCCCCCCCCGGTCCCCCCCCTTTCCCCCGGGGCCCCCTTTTCCCCCCGCGTCCCCGCTTTTTCCCCCGCGCCCCCGCTTTCCCCCCCCGCGTCCCCGGCTTTTTCCCCCGCTGTCCCCGCCTTTCCCCCCGCTCTTCCCCCGCGTCCCCCGCTCTTCCCCCGCGTCCCATACGTGCCGTTCCTCCGCTCTCTTCAGCGGCTTCTCCCCCTGCAGGTGTTTGAGGTGGTGGAGCGTGTGGCGGAGCTCAGGAGGAAGTGGCCGGTGGCGTGGGGTAAGCTGGACGATGGCAGCATCGGGGTGGTGACGCCCTACGCAGACCAAGTGTTCCGGATCCGAGCGGAGCTGCGCAAGAAAAATCTCAGAAGTCGCGGGGAAAGGGGGAGTGCTGAAGGGTCCGGGGGTGAGGCCGCCTTTCTGAGGGGTAAACAAACCCTCACTGGTCAAACTCCGATGGGGCCCCACCAGGGGGGGGGCCCCCGGCCCTTTGGGTAAAATGGGGGGTGAGGGTAGAGGGCGGGGGGGGGCACCATGCTTTTAAAATGAGAGCTGGGGGGGCCCCCCTTAATGGGAGGGTGATCCCAGGGTAAACATGGGGAGGGGAGATCCGGGTGGGGGGGAAAGGAGATCCCGGGACATGGGGGGGAAAGGGGGAACCCGGGGGTTTGGGGGGGGAAGACCCCGGCCCCCTTTATGGGGAGAGGAGATCCTGGGGTGGGGAGGAGATCCCTGGGAGATGATGGGGAGAGGAGATCCTGGGGTGGGGAGGAGATCCTGGGAGTTTGGGGAGAGGAATCCTGGGGTGGGGGGAG
>JAODAL010079277.1:0-12631 GCA_025379985.1 Phyllomedusa bahiana | reverse complement strand
GTGGAGTTTTGCATATAAAATTAACCTACGGTGACTAAAAAAATTGCTGTTTAAAATTTAAGTGCAAGTGGCTCTATGAACAAAGCGGGCCTGCCCCAAAGTGAAAAAAAAAAAAATATCTGAAATGTATACGGAAAATTAAAAAGGTATTTTTTGCACCTATCATAAGCTGAGGTGACTACAACTTGCGTTTTTAAAAATTTAAGTGCATGGTGGCTCTGTGAAAAAAAGCTGGCCTGCGCCAAAGTGCAAAAAAAAACCTTCTAAAATGTATCGGTAATAAAAGGTTTTTTTTTTTTTTGCAACTATCAATACAGCTGAGGTGATAAACTTTGCTTTCATTAAAATTTTTTGAGGGGGCCCTTTGAACAAGCTGGCTGCGCCCAAAGGGGGAAAAAAAAACAATATCTGGAAATGTTACGGATAATAAAAAGGGGTTTTTTTTGCACCTTCAATACATGAGGTGACTACAACATTGCTGTATTCAATTTAAGTGCAAGGTGGCTTTTATGAAAAAAAGCTGGCCGGCCCCAAAAGTGAAAAAAAAAAACCTTCTGAAATGTATACGGATAATAAAAGGTATTTTTTGCCCCTTCAATTACCCGGCAGTACAACAAAATTGCTGTTTCAAATTTAAGTGAAAGGGGGCTTTATGAGCAAAGCGGGCCCGCACCAAAGTGAAAAAAAACACCTATCTAAAGTATAGGATAATAAAGGTATTTTTTTGCACCTATAAAATAACCTGCGGTGACTACAAAATTGTGTTTTAAATTTTAAAGTGCAGGCTGCACAACATACAGTTTTATCTCACCAAAAACGCCAAAAAGTGTTAATAAACCCATTGCAATGCAGGGTAAATCAAAAAACAAGTCGGGGCTGCCAATTTCCACTCCCTTTTTAAACAACCTGTCGTTGTTGTGTTCGCCCCGCAGCCCCCGCCCCCCCCCCCCCCCCCCCCAGGTTTGTACAGCGCAGATGCCCCTTTTTAAAATTTTCTCGGCCCTAATAATAAAATCTGCAAATCTCAAATCTACCAAAGTTCTAATGTTCACAGCTAAAAAGCATAGTTGTCTGTGTGAAATAAAAAAAACAGTTTGTTGAACTGTTTTGAGAGAAACCGAGCACACGTCCTGCCTTATGATACACAGGACCCCACTGGGGCCCAGCCCAGGAAGGGCTGTTCTAGGTAAAAACAAGGTCATGTGATTTTTCCACCCAAATCACACCCATAAACATCCCGCATAACGTCCCCAAAACCCAGCTCACCTGCTCTATTCTTAAATGATTTGGGGCCGCCAAAATGACGGGGAAGCGCTGAAAAAATTTGGCGGTTTTAATGTTATGCCATTTTTTCTCCAAATTTTATGCGGATCGAAAAAAAAAAATAAAACAAAAAACGGGGGCCGATTTAAACTTTTTTTTTAAAATAATTGCTAACCCCTAGATTAAAAAGCCCAGTGTGGGGTCCAAAATTTAAACTGCATTACTTTTAATGCTTTTTTTCATTTTTTGGGCACATTAAATATCCAAGGGTTTGTCTAACCCCTGTTTTTTGCTGTTGTATTCATTTAAAAGAAACAGCTTTTTTATAATCTATACCAGTAAATTTTTTGTGTATTTATTTTGTGATTTATCCCAAAGGGTTTTTTAAAGCGTGTTTGTGTTTTGTGTCAATAAAGAAATGGTTTTTTTTAAAACGTAAAGACGAAATTTTCCTGGTGATTCCTGTAGTAAAAATTTTAAACCAAAAGGTTAATTAAACCCCTTACCGCCGGGGGGGCCCCCAGTTTTGGGCCCCTCTCTGACGGGCCCCCCATTTTTGAATTTTTGTCTGTGTCACTTTTTGTGAGAATAACTTTTTGAATTTTAAACCTACCCATGTGTTTCAGAGATTGTTTTCTCGTGACCATTATCTTTAAGATAATAAGAAATTTTGGAAAAAAAAATTTTGTTGTTTATTTGTGGAAAAAAAAAATAAATTCTTGAAAATTTTTGAAAAAATTTACCAATTTTAAACTTAAAAAAAATTTCTGCTTTTTTAGACAGAAAAGTTATTCCATCAAAAGTTTATAATTTGCATCTATCAATGTCGCTGTAGTTTGGCCTAATTTTTTTTAAGGTCTTTTTTTTTTTTGACTTGGGGGGGCTTAGAAATTTTAGTAGTAAATTTTTCAAATTTTCAACAAAAATTTGCAAAAGGGACCATTTTTTTAGGGCCGTCAGTTCTAACGTGACTTTGATTGCCCTGTATGTTGTTTCCCCCCTAAAATTACCTCATCAAAGAAACTACACCCCTTAAAGTATTCAAAACCCCGCATTTAGGAAGTTTATTAAACCATTAGTGTTTCACGGAATTAAAAGAAAAGGGTGGAAGTAAGTTTCAAATTTTTTACTTTTTTTGCGATTTTAATTTTTTCTGGGGCTTTTTTTTTACAAGGTACGGTAAATGTGAATAGGGAAAAAAAATTAATATTGATTCCCCAGATTTGCCGTTTTCATGAATTTTCCCATATGTGGCCCTTTAGGGAAATTTTTTGGTTCAACCACAAGCCCCAGAAAGGAGGACCCCAACCTACGGACTCTGGTGGTTCATTTTCGTTAGATTTTTTTGGGGGGCCTTTCGTTTTGGCGGAACCCTAAGGTGCTAAAAATTTAATAAACCCCCCTAAAAAAAATCCCCCAAAAATTGGAAAACTCCCCCTTTAAGGAGTATATCCGGGGTGTAGTGGCTTTCCCCCGGGACCCACAGGTTTTTGGGTCACAAAAAATTTTTTAGGGGGTTTGGCTGTGAAAAATTTAAAAAAAACTTTTTTTTTTCCCAATAATCTGAAATTTTAGCTGAAGTTTTTTTAATTTTTAAAAAGGATCCTGGGTAAAAAAAAACCCCCAAAACCCGGTTACGCAATTTCTTCCAAGGTGGGGAAATACCCTACATTGGGGTGTAAACTGCTGTTGGGGCCATGCAGGGGTAAAAGGGAGGGGGTTTGTGTTTTTTGGATTTTGGGAACGCGTTTAAAGGGTGGGGCCATGTCGCATTTTCAAACCCCAAAATCCCAGAACAGGTAAAACCCTTCCAGAAGTCCCCCCATTTGGTTTCAGGGGGCCTCTAGATCTCATCTGGGGTGTATTGTACATTTTGGGTCCCACAGGTGTTCAAATTTTTTTTTTTTTTGAATGGGCTATGAAAAATGGGGGGGGGAAAAACCAGTTCGCCATTTTTTTTTGGGGCTTCAATTTTACGCTTTTCACCGTGGTATAAAATGACGGATTCTTACTATGGGGGTCGGTACAATTGAAAGGGTATAAATTTTTTATTATTTTTTTTTTTTATGTTTTTTACTTTTAAAAATAGAATAGGTCTATAAAAAAATAGTGTTTTTATGTTTTTTTTCTGATAGCATAACGTTTTCAGTTTTCTGTATAGGAGTGTTAGGGCTTGTTTTTTGTGGGATGATTTGACGTTTTTATTAGTCCCTTTTTTGGGGGGGCTATGCCCCTTTGACCTTTTTATTGGGGTTTTTGTGAGGGGGATTTTTTAAAAAAATTCACATTCCTGGTGTGTTTTTTTTTTTTTATTTTTAAAACGGTCACCGTGCAGTATAGCTGAATGCTTTTATAGCAGGTCGTACGATTACAGCGATACCAATTTTTATTTTTTTATGTTTTACTGCTTTTTACCAATAAAAACCTTTTATTCAAAAAAAGGAAAAAAAGTTTTTGCATCGCCATAGTCTGAGGCCTAAAATTTTTATTTTTTGTGTACGGGCTGTGTGGGGCTTTTTTTTTTGCGGGAGGGGGGCGTTTTTTTTTGGTATATTTTTGGGGGGGGCCAGACTTTTTTATCAGTTTTAAAAACGTTTTTTGGAAGGAGGGTGAAGAAAAAACTGCAATCCTAGTAGTGTTTTTTATTTTTATTTTTCACAGCACTCCCCGTTTTTTGGTATCCATGGGCCAGTTGCTTTACTTCGGGGCGATACGTTCGGCGATTTCCCTTTTAATAGTTTTTTTTTAATTTGGAAAAACACTTTAAAAAAAAAAAAAAAGTGTTTTTTTGTGTTAATAATTTTATTGCTCGCTGTCTTCTGAAAAACCCTAACTTTTTTATTTTCCCTATACAGAGGTGTAAAACTTTTTTTTGCGGGATGAAATGACGTTTTTAATGGTACAAAAATTGGGTTTATATGAGTTTTTGATAGCTTTTTATTCCCTTTAAGTGCTGCAGGATGCACAAAAATCGCAAAATTTTGTGATGTTTTTTTGTTTTTTTTTTTTACGGCGGTTCCCTTCGGGTTAAAATTCATGACAGTTTAAGGGTGGTCGTTTCGACGCGGTGATACCAAAAAATGGGTACTTTATTTATTTTTTGATTTTTTTGGGGCGATTGGGTTTGTAAGGGAAAAAAGGGCGTGTATGTGTTTTAATTTAATTTTTTTTTTTTTTACTTTTTCACATTTTTTTTTAATTTTTTCCCCCGTGGGTTTGTAACGCAAAAACCCCCTGGGGGAAAAAAAATCATTAGATTGCTGTTTGAAGGGCGATCTGTGCCAGCGTTACTGCTGGCTTTTGGTCGCCATGGCAATAGTGACACCCGTCCACACTGCTTGTGGGATGGTGACTCACCAGGAACCCGGATGCTTGACAGCATTTCCGGTTTGGGCTGGTAGGGAGGGGAGCGACATCTGTGCCGTTGCCCCGATCGTAGGGGAGAGGAAGCTCACTCCCCCTGCCTGCGGCATCTTTCGCGGCCTGGGCAGGGTGGGAATGATGCATTTTTTCACCCGGGCCGGGGCTCCCTCCGGCGGGGGTGATGGGGCATGAAGCCGCGGAATTTACCCCTGGGTTCCATGCCCCGATGCGACGGCTCGGGCCCCCAAGCCCGCGCGTCGCCAGGGGGGTATGCTAAGTCCATTTGCGGGAAGTCATTCCGGGGGGTATGCATAGCCCCAAAGGGGCTGAAAAGGGGTTAAGCGTGTTTTGTTTTAAAGTCAGTAAACGAAAAAAGGGGTTTTTTTCAAAGCCAAAAGAAAAAATTTTTCCCGGTGATTCCTGTGCTAATTTATATAAGGGTTAAAAAAAGCATGTTTTGCTTTTTAAAGTCAATAAAAATAAAGGGGTTTTCAACGGCAAAGATTAAATTTTTTTTGGTGATTCCGTGCATAAATTTTTCCAGAGGTTAATTAAGATGTTTTTTGCTTTTGTGTCAGTAAAACCGTGTTTTAACATGCCACATACATTAATTTTCTTTTTTTGGGAATTAATATTCCCAAAAAGGGTTAATTAAGGTGTTTTTGTTTGTTTGTCAGTTTAAAAAAAACGGCGTTTTAACCGCCACTACCGTTAATTTTTTCCTGGTTGGGTTTCTGTAGCACAAATTTTTATCCAAGGGTTAATAAGTCTGTTTTTTGCTTTTTTAAATTTAGTAAAATACACTGTGTTTTTAAAACAGACATACAAGTAAATTTTTCCTGGCCATTTGTGGAGACAATGTATATGCCAGGGTTACCCAAGCCTGTTAGTGGGGGCATTTGGAATCAAATACAGGGTGTGTATTTATCATTACGAGTCTTTATTAAAAAAGAGTCGTAAATTTTTAAAAATAAGTTTGTCCGACAGGGGTGGCGGTCTTCCATGCGGTGGCAGTGGCACAAACATTCCCGGAGGGGACAGGTCGCAGCACAGTAAGGGGACATGCAGAGGGGCACTTGGTGAGGCCAAAAAATTGCGTGTAACGCGGCCGTGTGTTGATCGAAACCCCCAAGGGTTCTTGTTTGGGTTTGGTGGTTTATCAATTTCTCCCAGGGGGCTTTGGGGACAACCCTAGCAACAGTGGGTTTGGGTTCGTCAGATAAAACTCTTCGTTGGCATGGCCCGGGAAACAGGTCAGCGCCCCCTTACTTGGCCTCAACCCGCCTCTGTCCTTTTTTGGGCCCCCTCCCAAAAAACTGTATGGGGTTTGGGGGCTCGGGCCCCATATCAGCGGGAGGACGAAAATTTTGGGGACAGTCAGCGCTACTTGGCAACGAAGAGGTGGGGCAGGACCCCCTGCTTTTTCGGTTTTGATGTGGAGAGTGGCATGGGAGGTTTTTTGGGCGGTAGTAAGCCTTGCATCCAAGGGACCTTTGGGGAGGCAGCAGTGAGTAAATTTTCATGAAGTATAAACGTGGGGTTTAATCCATTTTTTGCGTTACACCGTTTGTTAAATGCACGAACTTGAACTGAAGGAGAAATAACTACAGGGAATGTTTTAGGTGCTTATTTGCTTTGTCCCATTGTTGTTTGAATTCAGTACAAAACTGGAATGGGCAAAACAAAAAAGCAAAAGCAAATGTGCAAAACTGGCTTTGGATGAACTTGTTCAGTTAAAAGAATGTGAATGTATTCCAACTTACAAAAAAAGAAAAAAAACACAATCCTTCGGAGGCCCTCCTCTGTTCCCAGTGGAAAAATTAAAATCCACACAGATGTCAAGGGTTTGGGAAAAAGCAAGTTGCTAAAAGTTCATTTGTTCATAAAACGGGAAAACACAGGTGTTAAAGGAAAAGTTTGTTTAAAACTATTATCTGGGTTTTCCAGATTTTGAAAGCTTTGGAAATTTTTGCCATTTGAAAGGGAAAAAAAGGCTCCCCACACAACCACCCCCAAAAGGGTTAAAATAAAAAATATAGAAAATAATTTTAGAGCCTATAAAAAAAGATTTTCCCCTTCCCCTTTGTCTGTCCCCGTGTACCGTACCTCTTGCCTTCGCCCCCTTGACCCCAAAAACCATTTGCCCCCCGTCCTGACCTTCCGCCCTGTCCCGATTTCGATTTTTTCCCTTCGATTTTTGTCCCATGTCCCTCGGCTTTACCGCAAGCAAGAAACGTGGGGATTTAGCAAAAATGGTAGACCCCACCCGCGCAAGTCCATCCTGCTTGGCGGCGGTCTTGGTGAAAAACCGTTCCCTACTTAGACCCCGCCCCTGGCATGGCTTTTTGCCTTTCGCTTCCGGTTTGGCCCTGTGAATCCACTACCGCGTCCATGACAACATGAAGCAGTAAAATGAGTTATTCATCCCGTATTTTCCTGGCGAGACAAAACGTGCCGCAAAAAGAGCCGGCAAACGACGGGTGTAAGCATGGCCCTCCACTGAACGACATTAAAATCCCCCACAGGGGTGTAACTCCGCCCGCTTTGATCATCAATAGCCCAGTAGCGCTTTTCCTTGTTCATAGAATCTTTCCCAACATATGGGGGCTGGAATTCCACCGTTTGGAAATGTCACATACACCCTTTTTTGGGGGGGCCGGTCTGCCATGCAGTTTAAAGGGGAGGGTTTTTTTGGGGGTGTGAAAAAGGTAAGGCATGAAAAAGTTTCCTCCCCCTTTTTTAGAATGTCTTGCAGATGGGTTTAGATTTGAAAAACCAGATGGATTTCCCCCCGTGTGTGACTTTGTTCCCCAAAGGGGGTTTTACCCCTTTTCCCATTGGTCATAAAAACCTTAATGGCCTTTCTTGTTTCTCAATTTCCCCCTGTCATCAATTTCCCCCTTTTATATTTTATTCCTGTTCTAAAATTTTCCCCCTGGTCATCATTTTCCTTTTTTGCTCGTTTTTACCTGCCCCACAAAATCTCCGCCCCCTTTCCCCTTTGATGTTGGCCTGCCCTTTGGTCCCGATTTTTTCGGTTTTCGATTTCGGAAACCCTCGGGGCCCCTCGGTTTTTTCCCGAAAGCTAGTTGCGCCAGGGGTAGGGGCCGGGTTTGGAAATCCCGCTGAAGAAAGTTCTTTCTGCCTTGCGGCGGGCTTGGTAAAAAACCCAAAAAACCTAACGGGGCCCCCGCTCCCGGCGTGGCCCGTTTCCCAAACCCTTGGGGGTCGTCCGGGGAATACCCAAACAAACCCGTTTTGTTTGCAATGGCAAAAAAAGGTTTTTTACCAAGTTTCCTGGCCCAAGGTTCTTTGAATAGGTTTGCAGAGCCACTATTTGGGAAAATGGGGGGGGTTTTGCTTTCCAAACCAAATTTTGGGAAAAGGGAAAACCCCATGGTCGCTTCTTAAAACTTAGGGGATGGCTGGGACCCCATATGCTGTCTCTTTGGAAATGTCTCGGGTTAAAACGTGGGAAACCCTAAGGGAGGGCCGAGGGAGCGGGAGTTTTGGGGGGCCCGGTTTAGATTTTTTGAAATTTGACGGGAAAGGTTGTTTTTCGACAGGGGTTTGGGGTGAACCCTTGGTCCCTTGAAATGGGGGGGCGTCCCCACGGGGTTTGTTTCCCGCTTTTTTGGGGGACAGGATGGCCCAACCACATTAAAAACAGTTTTGGGGACGCTGCATTTGATGGTATTTCCCGGGGGCTGTGGTGCCAAAGTTAGATCCAATGGTCGGGTTTTTAATTTTTGCCCACAAAAATTCTACTTAAAAGTTATGTTAAAACCCCCCTTTGGGGGATTTTCTCTTCAAAAAAAACCCGGGGCAGACCGCTGAGTTAGGTGATTTTCCCCACCAAAAAGCTCCGAAATTGATTGTTTTTTTCCGGGCAGCCAAACCCGGTGAGCCCCTGTCCCGGCTACTTTTTTGGGACCTGCAAAAGTGTGGGGGTCTAAAAATCTTTGGTGTTTGGTTTCGGAAACCCTGTTTTTGGCCCCCCTTTTGGAATCCCCCCCCCACAAAACTCCCAAATTAGGGCTGCGCCAGCCCTTAACATGCAAGTTTGCCGCTCTTTCTTTTCCCCCTAATTTAAAAAAGGGTTTAAAACCCCTTTTGAAAATGTTTTTGGTTTGGGTAAAATTTGATTAGAAATAAACTTTTGGGGGCTTTCTAAAAAACCCAAAAGTAATGTTGCTGGAATTGTTTAGGACAATTTTTCCCTTTTTTCTGGGGCCCCACGCTTTAATTTTTCCTTTTCTGTCCAAGATCCCAGTTTTTCGGTTCTTTCCCAAATCCCCCTTTCTTTTCTTCCCATTTTTCCTAAAAAACTTTAGGGTTAGAGATAACGGAAGGGCTTCCGGGAAACCGGGGAAAATGGGTTTAGTGGGAAAGGTAGGGGGATCTGCGTAGGGCGCCATTTCTTTCCCGGGAAAGAAAAAAGGGGGGTCCCAAAGGAAGGAAATTTGGTGTGGGTTTGAATTTTTTTCCGGTTTGGGGGGGGGCATTTTTTGGGCCTTTGGGTTTTTAAAAATAGGGACCTTACCTTGTCTCAGCTTTTTTGCTTGTTTCCCCACCCGGCCCCAAAAAGGGGGCAAAATCGGAAACTACATGGGAATTTGGGTTGTTTTGGCCTTTTAAAGCCGGGCCCAACCTCCTTTTTTGTCGCCTGTACAAAGAAGGCCCCCCACAAAAAATCTCCCCTTTGAAAAACTCAACCTTTTTTAACTTTTTTTCCCTTTTTGGCTTTCCAATGAAGCAAGGGGGGAATGTTTCCCCCCAACCTCTTTTTTTTCCCCCCAACGGGTTCCTCAAAATTTTTGTCCTAAATGTATAGTGGGGCGGGGGCCAACAGAACATTAGTTTTTCCCTTTGGCTTTGGGGAAAGGCGCAACAGGAAGAGGGTGGGTTGAGAACAGGTGAAAACCCCCTCACCCTGCTCCCGGGCTCAAACTAGGGGTTGTGTGTGGGAAAAACCCCACCGACTCTTGGCTGGGTTGTCAGATGTCATCTGGGAGAAGTGTATGACCTTGTATGTGGTCAAACACATGGCCGGTAGATGACCCCCGGATGCTGTGGCCTCGCAGGATGACTCCTACTGTGACGTCCCCTTACTGTGCTGCGATCTGTGGTGGGTCCGTTAACCTACTACTGTGTTCTTTGACGCTATGGTAGGATCTTCGCCCTCAGCTTGTTTTCTACCAGCTGGCGCTGCCATGACTTTATCAAGCTGCATTCCCGCTTCAGTTTTTTGGTCAGTTTTGCCCCCCGTAAATGCCCAGGGAATTGAATGGTAATAGCGGCGGCAGTCATATGCATGTCATACTAAAACACAGCATTGTAATAAGACCAAACCAAGCTCCCTCTGCATATTTAAACATGACACAATGTTCTACAGCACCCTACAGGCTCTGTGCAGCCAGGAAATAGCTGTTTTTTAACGTGATTCGTACTGAAGTGATTCGGGACGAAACGGATTTTGTCGGAAAACTTGGCGAAGTCGGCGAATCGAATTTTTGAGAAATTCGATCATATCTAATTATGACCACTGCCTTGCTCTTCTGACACTCCGGTTTCCTTCTGATTTGGTACCGTACTTGCCTGCTCAGTTTTTTACCGTTTTCTGATTGACAATTATTCTGTTGGTCTCGTGTTGTCTCTGTTTACTTTGGCGTAAGCAGGGAACATTGCCTAGCTGTTGCTGACCATCATGGTCCAGATGGACTGCAGACTCTGGGAAAAGAGAGAGGAATTATTTGAACCTGACTATCCTTCTGACTCTTCTTCTTTCTCCCCTTCAAAATCTGCCTCTTTTCCTTCCACCCCAGAAGAAGAGTTGATGCAACTCAGAGTCATGGACGCCAAAATCAGGAGGGAGTATCGCATGAGAAATACCATGTGTCTGTACTGTGGTAAAGCTGTTCATTTTCTTCGGAACTGCCCCACCAGACCCAGGTCCCAGCTGGAGGAACTTGAGAGTGGTTGTTAAAGGAGCCACTCAGCCATCCATGTATCTTCGGGTTTTTAAAATTTCCCAAAAGTATTATTGAAGGGTTTTTGTCCTTGTATTTTGTTTCCCTAAGTCTGTATTTTGGCTTTTCCATGTTTAAATTTGGGGGAAAAAAACTCCCCAAAAATTTTGTGGGAACTGCCCTTTGTGCCCTTTTGGGCTTTTGAATTTGGGTTTAAAAAAGCTAGTTTCATCCTCGTACTGTTATGGGATTTTCACTTTCCCCCAATTTTTGGCGGGAGGGGGGATTACTTCAAAACCCCCCCATTTTGCCATTTGAAATTTGGGCCCCTAAACTTTTGGAGAAATTTTTTTTTTTGGGTTCCATGGAAAAATTTGGGAATAAATATATTTTTTTGGGTTTACATAACTTATACCTGTCTTTTCACTGGAAAAAGGGGGGTAAATTGTTTAAAATTGGGGTCCTCAATGCCCCCTCCCACTGTATTTTTTTTTGCCAGTTATCTGAGTCCCCCTTTATGTTGGGGAACCCAAACCCCCCTGTTTTTTGTTTCAATCCGGGTGGTTTTTCCTGATTTAAAAGACGGGTTTCCGAGAAAGGTTCTCCCCCCTTTGCCCACGATTTAAACCCAAAACTTTTGTTGTTTTAATTCAGGATCTGGCCCCCTGGGTAAAAAATCCGCAGTGGGGGGCAGTTCTACAGGGAGGAGTCTGAGGGGGGGGGAAACCTTGTCATTTGGGAAAAACTCGGGAAAGTAGGGGGACAAACAACTGTCCCATTTGGGGCCCTTGGGGCTTCTCTAAAACCCTGGGTTAAAAAATTTAAGGAAAACCCCAAAATGTTCGTAAAACTGGTGATATCAGAGGGGTGTGTGGTACTTGCTAAAAACCTCCCATGCTTAATTTTCCGTGGGGGGAAACCCCGTCGCAAATAGGGGGGTTTTAAAAGGTGCCCTTTTACCGCATGTAGTGTTATTTTCTGCCCTTTAAAAGGGGGACCCGCTCTTTATCGGGGCGTTTAAACCCCACGGGCGGTTTAGTCCCCACATTTTTCTGTATCATCTGGGTTTATTTTGGGGTTTAATATAAGGGGTTTAGATTTTAAATATTTTAGATGGTCTAGTAAAAGTTATTTTTTTAACGGGGATCTTATTTGCAGGGGATATATTGGTAAAACCCTCTTTTTCATATGGGAAATTTTTTGGGTTTTCCCAGCTCCTGCTAACAAAACTACAAAAACCAGACTAAACCTTAAATTTTTTAAAACCCATTTACCCCTAAAAAAAGGCCATTCAACTTTCCCCCGGCTTGATAGAAACCCACGGGTAAAACGTTCAAACCCAAAAAGTATAACTTTACCCCTTCCATTCCCCTTACATTTGCTTTGGGAAGGCCCCGATGGAGACGGGCCCAGGATTCCCTTCCCCTTTAAGGGTTTTGCCCCGGTTTTTAATTGACGCGGAATCTAGGGGGGGTTTAAGGGGGCCCTTTTAAATTTTGGTACCGCTGTTAGGGGATGACGTCAGCTGAAATTTATTAAGTTTTTGTTCCATGGGGCCAATCATGCAGACTCTGTTTAAGAGCCCGCGCAATGTCATAGATGTATCTATGCATCCATGTGTGGAAACCCTTTCCTGCATTAGACATGGATACCTCCAATGTCAGGGGAAGGGGCGATATGTGTGAAGAGGTTGTGCCAGTTTTCTGCTGGTGTTTAAAATTTTGTAGAAAATAAAGCGATTTAATAGAAAAAATTTTAAAATTGAGCCATTTTGATTTTTTCCCATGATCTGGGTTTTGGGATCTGTTTTTTTTTCCCAAAAAAAATTGATCAAAAATCCGTTTGCGGAGTCAGATGCACCTTTTTTCTCAGTTCCCTTTTATTTTTGGGCCCACCTAGCTAATCGTGTAAAAGCACAGAAGCGGGTAAAGGGAACCCATCACCATTTGGGGGGGGTAGGGGATCTCTTTAAAACTGCTAAAATCTTCTCAAAAGAAATCATTTTTCTTTATACAGGTTTATAGCAGAATATTTTA
>JAODAL010079276.1:0-12632 GCA_025379985.1 Phyllomedusa bahiana | reverse complement strand
AAAATTTTGAAAAAACCCGCAGGTCAGGGATGTAAGGGAAATTAGGCCAGACACGGGAAAAACAATCAGGGGGAACGGGGGGGCCCCACAGGGGGATTTGGGTTCACCAGAGAGAACTTTGGCCCAGGGCCCGGGAAGGAAATATAGGGAAAAAAACCCACTGACCAAAACGATCTCCGGGAAGAACACTGCAAAACCGGGGGAGGTTCCCCGAGGGGGAACCTTTGGGCCTTCCCCAGGGAAAACCCCAAGAGGAATAGGGCTTTGCCCCGGGGAAAAAGAAACCTCCGGGGAGGAAACAACAAGATTTTGGAGGAGGGCAGACAGTCAAACGGGGTAGGAAAAGGGAAAGGGCCCAGACGGGCCAAGAACGGGAAAGAAGACGGGAAAACGGGAAAAATTTGGGGGAAAAACAGAAATTTTCTCCCCCCGGATTTGGGGGGATTGAATTTAAAGTGCCCCGGGACCATATTTCTGGGGCACAAAAACTTGGGCCCCTTACTGTTTGAAGGGGGCCCCCCTTTTAAAGGAGTCAGCTAGAGATGTTCAGCGGGGCCTGGACAAGCCCCGGTTGCGGGGTTTAACTACGCCGTGCTAGACAGCAGTGAGAGGAAAGAAAGGTTTCCCCACCTTGGGAAATCAAAAATAAAGTTGTTTCGGCAGGGGCCAGGGGGATTTTCAGATCGTGACAGGTGGCCAACAATTTTTAGTAAAGGTGTCCATAAGGCCCCATTGTCTAATCTTTTAAAGAGAAATGATAATGGGGTGAAATCTTACTTGGCATACAAAGGGTTTTAAATGGCAAAGACTGTATTGGGACCCTGGCTGTGGTAGCAATCCCAGTGCATCTAAAGCTACCCAACCCGGGGCCTATTATACAATGTTTAAATTTAATTTTTTTTTTTTATTTTTGCAGCCCCCAAAATTTAAATTTAAAGGGGGTAGGCTGTAAAAGGAATGAAATTAAAAAGGTTTGGGGGGGGGCAGTTTTACTAGTTTTTCAAAACCCTATAATTTTTGGTGATTGCTCTTAAAACTTCAAAAAAAATGTGTATTTCTAGGGGTGGTGGGGGCATGACCTCCCACCCCCAATAAATTTTTTGGTAAGGGGGTATTTACAGGGCCTATTTGCGGGGAAAGTGTAAGTAAAGTGGAGGCCAGGACGAGTTTTTTATGGAAGATTTTTGGGGCCCGGCTTTTAAACTTCAAAAATGCAGGGGCGACATGTATGTTTTTTGGCCCCCAGAGGGTCAGTTTTATTGCATTTCATTAGTGTGTAGAACATCCCTTAAAAATGAACCTGTTCTACTGCAGGTCATAGATTTAGCATTTTTCTAGCCCAAAACGTCAACTCAGGTTCAAATGCCACTTTTAAAATTTGGTTTTTGCCTTTTTCCCAGCGTAATTTTGCCCAAATTTTGTGTCCCACCCTATTTTTGTGTAAAATTTTTTTTGGGTTTTGGTGTTTCATGCCCCGAAAGCCCCAAACCAGACCGTAAAAAAGTGCTGGGGGGACGCTTCATAAAGGGGCCTGTTTTTTTGGGGTGCGCCTGTAATTTAAAAACGAAAAAAAACAGGGCCCCGCAAAAAAGTTTTTTTTGGGTGAAGGACATCAGTTTCTGGGCAGTCCCCTTCATTCATGTTGCCCCGGGGGGTTTTAGCGGGGCACACAGCACCGCCCCTGTTGGCCTTGTGAACCCAAGGGGTTGTTATTTCCCCGAAAATTTTTTGTAAATTATAAAAAAAAAAGGTTTTTGCATTTCAGTTTTTTTTTTTTTAAACTGGGGTAACAAAATAAATTTTTAATAAATACAGCATGAAAGTAAATTTACAGGGCATAAAATTTGGATCCATAGGGGCCCTTTGTGCTTAAATAAAAAATTGGGCCCATTCTCCCGGAGAAGTAATAAACCTTGTTCAAAATTTTGATAAAATCATACCAATTGTTTTTTGGCTCTTTTTGGGCCAAAAAAAATTTTGCTTCCATCTCCTTACAATGATTTCCCCCCTCTGGTTCCTGTTTTGCCCCCCGCTACCCTTTTTAAAAAGTAATTAAAAAGTGATCTCCCTGCGCAAACCCGTTAGGAGGGCACAAAATTTAAAAACCCCCTAAAAATACCAAAAAAAATAATTTTTTCCCAAACCCTTAAAATTTTTAAATTTTTTTAAATATATGCAGAAAAGCAAAAAAGCCATAATACAACACAGTGGGGCAGTTGAGAGGTCTGTCTAGAGCTTAAAGTAATTTTGCAAAGTAAGGAATAAAAACAGGAATTTTAAATTAAAAAGGGGGGTTTTCATTTTTGCCCGTGTCACCCGGGCCTGCTGTTCAAAGCCAGTTTCAGGCTTACAATATTTTTTATTCTTAGCTTTAACTTGTTAGGGGGACTTTTTAAAAGAAAGGGTTTAAAAAAAGTAGGGTAGAAAGTACAGAGCTCTGAAGGGATAAAGTGTTTTTACACTGTAACATAAACAAAACTTCTAACTGCAGGTGGGTGTCCCCATTTTATCGCAATGGCAGCTGGAGCCCCCGGGGAGAGGAAAGGGGGGCTGGTCGGGGAACCTAGATAAGCTTGTGTCCGGAATAGTCTTTAAGTTTCCCAAAAAAATTTTAAAGGAGAATGGCTTGTAGGAGCGCAAAAGGAAAAAAACCAAAAATCTATAAAATTTTTCAGGGGGGTTTAAAGGTTTTAAAAAAAGGGGGGAATTTATTTCAAAGCCCTAAAGCGGGTTTGTGGGGAACCCCTCCACTTCATCAGGGTGCTTAATGTTAAATGGAACAGACACGTCTTTTATACACATCCCGATTGGAAAATTGGGCTACTATGTGGCAACATGTAAAAAAAAAATGTTCCATTCTAAAAAACTTGGTTCTTTTCACAAAATAAAAATATATAAATAATTTACCTATAATAAAACGTTTTAATTTTAAATAAAAGGAAAATAAGCTAAAAACAAAAAAAAAATTACCACAATTAATTTCAAAAATTGATAATAAAAAAATTACAAAAATTAAAAAATCCCAAAAAAAAAACCACACATAATTTGCAATTATATGTTATCGCCCGTGTGCATCGTCATGTATATCAATTTTTTCTTTTTATTAAATTAAGACTATAAAAATTACTAAACATATATAAAATCAAATCACTCTGTAAAAAACTTACCATATAATAAATAATAATATAAGAATAATATTGACGAGAAAAATATTTATATAAAAAAAATTTTATATTTTTTAAATATATCAATTTTATTTTAAAATAATTTTTTCCTGTACTTCATTAAGACCGTATGGCTTAAGGGTGTTTACGGTACATCCAATTATTCCCTTAAACCTAATTTTTTTATTTCTATCTGGAATATAAGATGGAATGTATTCTATGGGCTGGAATACTAAAAAAAGGGGGTCTCTCGTGTTATGATTTCCCCAATAGATGTCTGGGTAGACTATAAACTAACCCCCATGTCGGGTCAAACGATGGTTCAAAAAGTTCCTAGAAATTTTTGTCGTTGTTTTTCTATATACTGGTTTTACAACACAAGTTATCAAATACACCACAAACACTTGCCATGAGGTTTCTCAATTTTTAAAAACCCTCCCTGTTAAATGTAATGTAAATTGAGTACCGGTGCCATTTGACCCAAAAACACTTAAGAATGGTGTTTGCAAGGAACAACCTTTAGGGGCTGAAAAATTTTGGACTAAGACTTTTCACTGTGTTGTTTTAATTTTGAAGGGCGCTAAAGAATTTTTAAAGGTTTTGCATTATTACAAATTTAGGGCGAAAGGTATTACCCTTTCAAACCGGGATCTCTAAGCAAAAGGGCTCCAATGTTTCTAAAAATTTCCTGAATTTTCTTTTGGGGATGTATGAGTTGTTACAAAACATATGTCAAATTTATTTTTTATTTTATTATTTTTTAGTTTTCCCAAATACATAGTTTGGTTTTTACTTCTGCTTTTTTCAACGCTCCCTTTAGAAGTTTTTCAGGATAGTTTTTTTTGCAAAAATTTTTTTGTTAATGCACTGGTTTTATTTGAAAAACAAGGCCCCCAGTGCAGTTTTTCTTGATTTTTTAATTGGCCGAAAGGGAGTTTTTTAGCCATTTCTTTTTATGGTTAGAATGGAATGATAAGTAAACTATTAGAGTCGGGTTTTTTTGTAAAATTTGTTTTGACATGTTTTTCCTTCTTTTTTACATAAGTGAAGATCAAGAAATTATTTTAGTCTGACTAAAATAATAGTAAATTTTTTCCCCCCCCAAGATTACTATTTAAAAAAACAAAAAAATTCATTCAAATCATAAAGGGGCATTCCAGATTAAAAAGAGGTATCAATAAAGCGCCTTAAATTTTATTTATTTAATAATGGATTTTAGGACCACTAATATGGTTTTTTTTAAAAATCCCATAAATTTTATTCTACCCATGGCGTACTCTTGTACCCATGGCAACTCTACTTTTTGATGATAGGGGGAAATCATGATATTTAAAAAATTATTTTTAAGTTTTTAATTCTAGACTTTCAAAAGGAAGTTTTTGGAAAGAGTGGGAAAAAAGGGTTCGTATCTAAAATTCTTTGGATGTTTGTAAACCGAGTTTTGGGAATATTTTAAAAAGTGAGGTCACATCAAGGAACGAAAACAAATTTTCCTCCCGGGGTACCCACCAATTTTAAGAATGAAAACCCCAATTTTCAAAAAAAAGGGTAAAACCCCTCGACCAGAGGCTGCAACTGGGGGTAAAAAACAAAAAGTGAAAGTTAGAAAGTATGATTTGTTACCCGAAATTTTAAAAGTCACCCGGGGGATTAGTTTGACTTTGTGATCTTAGGAAGATGGTAATAAAAGGGGGCGGAATTATTTTCTGGTTAAAAAGCTTTTTTCTTCTTTTTTGAGATCCATCATCAAAAGCTTTTATTAATAAAAAAATTAGTTTTCCCCCAATGTTCATGACAAGGAAACTTCTTCATAAAGAGGCTTTGGTCTTTTTAAAATACGCTTGCCTCTTTTTCATAATCTTCATAATTTTGGATTACAAAGCGCCCCCTTTGTCGGCGTTTAATTACTATTCTTTATTTTTAGACAAGAGTTCAGAGCTGTTTTTTCTTTTGACTCATATTAGATTTTTTTTTAGGATTTTTTTTGGATTTTTTTTAAGATCACTAACCACCAAATCGGAAATACTGGGAAAAAAATTACCCCGGGAGGATGGGGGTAAATTTGGATTTAGCCTTTTTTTTCCCATTCCCAGGCTCCTTTTTTGGTTCCTCTAAATAATAACAGTATTTTTAATAGTTTTTTGATTTTAAAAAACCTTTTTAATTTAGTAGCTTGGTTCACAACAAAAAAAAAATTGCTCCCAATCGAAAAAAAGCAAAAATTAAAAACAGCAATGTATTTGGTAATAGTCTTATTTATCTTTGCCTATATTTAAAGTAATATTGTGGTTGGGGAAATTTCCCTTCTAAGGGATTGTCCTGTTCTATAAAATTTTGGTTAAACAGGGTCAGGAGAGGGAAAAAATTTAAGGAAAAAAAAATCACCCCAGTTTCCACCCCTGCCCTTAAAGATTTGGTCGCAATTTTTAACTTTCTTTAACAAGCAACCTTAGAAAAGGGCCAAACTCCTTCATAAAAAAAAACATGAGCCTTTTTTGTTTGTCGGGAAGAAACTGGAAGTGAATGGGCCAGAGAAATTTAGGGCTATGGAGGACCAGGGGGTGAGTAACTTTTTTTTTTTGTCTTTGGCCCCTCTTGATATGTTAAAACCCCAATTTTAACAAAATTTGACAATACTTTAAACTTTAAAATATCATATTAATTGATAATAAAATTCATGAATGCATCACAGCAAAAAAAACTAATATACCATAATACCTTTATATGATTATGTGTATTAGCCAGGATTTGTTTGCCTTTGCAACTATTTCATTTATTGTTTTAATACAGATTAAATACAAAATTATATTCCAAGTAGTCTTTATTGAAATCTTTGGTTACAGATCCATAAAAAGGGCCCTGTGGTACTTTTTAAATTATTACAATATATTTATTTTTACAAATTTTTTTCTTGGTAATTACCCCTGTAGTGGGCTTGACATTTTTATCCCAAATACGGGCTTACAGCCTCCTAACATGCACAGCCAAGGTGATGTGGGGTTGCTAAAATTCAGTAGCTAAATATGTAACCAGATAACCCCTCCTAGCCTAAAATCTTTCTAAAGTAGAGCAGTACTAGTTAAGATTGAGAGGAAGATGCATGAAATTGTATAGTGTGAAAGAGCAAAAAAGAATATCACGTTCCGTTTTCTGTCTAACCCTGAGTTTTTAGTATGTTTAGGCAGCAGCAGGAGGAAACGCTAGTAATGCATAAGACTGCGCTTTTTCTTTTACTCCTATAGTCGTGTTCAAACAGAGTTTCTTAATTGCAGGTAACTCAGATTCTAAAAGCGAATGTTCACAAATCTGGTAATCTCCCTTCCCATATACTAAAAGAGCATAGAAAGGTGTATGCTGGGTGAAATAGAATTTTTGTAAATGTAACTTATTAAATTTCCAGAAAACAAATAAATAGGATAAAAATGAAGTGAAACAGTTCCTATCAAAGCTGGTCTAATAGAGGAAATGTATAGACCCACTTATATATAATAATGTATTTGTGATATTGACCTGGCAGCCTATGTCATACTTACCAAGTGCTCCGATAATGCGGATTAGGATAACATTGATCCCTAAGAGGACAGTAATAATCACACCTTTCCATGAAGGCTTCCAGATCTTCTGCTTATCTGTGAGGATTCCAAATTAAACACAATCTTTATGAGATCTGTGGTAAGCACTTTTTGTCATACTTTTCCATAGGCCTCATGACTTGTATTTCAGGCTAATAATAGTCAGAGGTATCTTTACCTCCCATGATGCGAGTTTAAAGAGGTTGTCTAGAAAATAATAAAAGACTCATTTTTCCAATCGGCTCCATTCCAGCACTGAGATCTAGTCCCTCTACTCTTGGGTGACAATATCATATTCACCGTTCACGTGGTCCTGCTGGCTTTTTACAGGCGTCAGTTGTCTCCACATGTTCAAATGGCACATGAGAGCTCAGCACTGGAATGGAGGGAATTGGAATTTTATTGTGTTTTTTTCTTTACAACCAGACAACCCCTTTAACCATAAGCTACAAAAAACTACAAAGTACATAACATTTTTGGAAAAATCCAGTAATCAAAAGTGTTGTACATCTGATTAGTCATCTAAATTGCCAAGAATTTTGCAAAACAACACAATACAATCACATCTAAAAACAAGTGAAATGCTCTAAAATATAGATTCATTACAGTTTTTTTTTTTGCTTTTTATATAAGTAATAAATCCTATTTGCTCCATTGTTTAGCCCTTTCCCGTCCCATGGATTTTCGTGTATGTTGCGTTACTTTTCCCTCCACATCTCCCAAGAGTCATAACGTTTTATTTTTTCTGTCTACATAGACAATTGGGGGCTTATTTTTAAAGGCACAGGATGCACTTTTTAATAGTAACATTTACTGTACCATATTATGTGCTGGAACCCCTCCGATACGAGGGTTCAATTCTGTGCATAGCAAATGTGTAGAGTTTTTGTTGTTTTATTACTTTTACATTAAATAGAAACCCTTTTCATTTTTTCTTTTATTTCTGTTGTAGTGTCATTTTCGAAGACCAATAACTTTTTATATTTTTCTATCTATGGATCTGATGTAGGGCTTATTTTCTGCAGGTTGATGTGCAGTTTTTATCGGTATCATTTTAGGGTGCTTGTGACTTTTTGCTCACTTTTTATTTTATTTGTGAAGTGACCAAGATAACTGCAATTTTACCATGTATTTTACCATATATTTTAATAGTTCAGTCTTTTGCAGTCAAAGGGCCTTATGGAAGAAAACTGTCTAGCAGTAAGACTGTCTTTGTTGCTGATAGAAATCAATCAGAGCTCAGCTTTCTTTTCACATAGTGCTCTGAAAAAATAGAAGCTGAGCACTGATTTGTTGCTATGGACAACAGAGACAGTCTAACTGCTAGACAGTTTTCATACATAAGGCTCTTTAGGTTTAACTTCTTTGCTTCATTTTTTTATTTGTTAAATAGCAGTAGGCGGTGTTTTGAGTGTTTAATATTTGCTATTTTTTTCTTTTTTTTTTTTTTTTTTTATTTGTATATGATCACTCGTACACTATTCAGCAATGCGGTACTTTGGCAGAATAGAGTTCTCATATGGCTCTGCTAATATACCCTGCTTAGGGCTCTTGGCTGCCGAGGCAACAGGTTGGCACCCTGTGATGGTATTGCAGCAGGGAGGAGGGGTCTCTTTTATAAATATTTAGATGTTGTTTTTGCGTTTAGCACAGCATTTAAATGGTTTAATGGCTGGAATTTGAGTTTTACAGCAGAAGATCCTGATTGTAATTACCACCTTTTACCTTCAGGAATTGTGTGGGCTCAGCGAGTGAGATGCTTCATAATCCTTTGCCAACGTTATGTCATAAGTATATGGCAAATCTTTGTAATGGGTTAAATAAAACCATCCAAAACCAGAGAATTGTTCCAAGGCTTGTAAAAATCAGAATCAAAATTATGTATATTCTGTTGTGTAAAATGTATATTTCTTGTAGTTATTACTAGAGATGGGCGCATTTCTCAAAAATTCGATTCGGTGACTTCCCCAAAATTTCCCGAAAAAATTTCTTTTTCGGCCAAATTTACTTAAAACAGGAGTAGGCCACAGAGGGGCACAGGGAAGAGTGTGGAAGTGGGGGGGGGGGGGGGGCGGGGAGGGGGGGGGGGGGGGGGGGCTGGGTCAGAGGTGGCACAATGACACTGTGTGGAGGTGACTGCGCAGCAACAAAACGCAGTGTGAGGCAGGGTGGCAAAGACACAGTGTGGAGGTATGGCACCCGGGAGCTAGGTCATAGAGTGGCAAATGACAAGTGTGGAGGTGGGGGGCAATCCCGTCCTGGTAAAAAGGTTGGGGGAGATGGAGAAACTGTCAGCAATGGTGGGATCAGGCGGGTGGCGGGATCAAAAAAGTGGCGAGGCAGGAGTTTTAACCCCGACCATTTCTCACGTTTGGGGGAGGCGTCATGGCGATGTGTCTGACCCTAAGGCATTTGTGTTGGGAAAACCTGGCCGATCCCGCCTGATTTATCTTGACAAGGTTAGTCATTCCACATTTCCCATGGACAAGGGGGTTCTCCTTTTGGGGGAAAGATGGCCCCCGCCGCACTGAAATCCCACCGATCCCCATTGGCCGGGCAGGCAGCTTCTCCACTGCAGATCGGGGAAGTTGCGGCCACAATCCAGTTTGGTGCCCATACCCAGCGGATCTTCTAATTGGGGTGGCAGATGCGTCCAAGTAGGCCCCCACCTGTTGTTTAGGGATGCCCCAGGTCCTGCGCGCTGCTGCTGCTGCTGGGACTCCCCTCCTCACTGGGCGGGTGAAGGAAGGCTCAAAAATCAACTCCAGCCAGGTTGCGTGATGGAGCTGGTACTGCTCCGACCCCCCACCCCCCCCAGCACCCGGGCAGTGACGTGACGCTGAAGAACCCCCCGGTTTAGACCGTTAGAGGAGGGACGATCCCGCACATGGGCAGGGGCCAACGACTACGGAGGTTTCCCCTATAGTATTTGAGTTTGTCCTCCCTCTAATAGTGGGAAAAAGGCTCCTTTTTGGGAGGGTAGCGAAGGTCCAATAGGTGGAGAGACCCCTCTGCCGGATGTGACTTTTGGGCTTCACTACCCAGAAAATCAGCATGTGCGGGCCATCTGCACAAGTGATTTCCGAAGGGGCTCCCTGCCTCTATCTCCACTGTATACTGCCACGGTGTTGCGGTATCTTCTTCATCTTCCCTCACTCCATCTCCCCCTCCAGTTTCCTGCTCCTCCCTCTTGTCCCCGGGGTAGAAAAATCCCCTCATTTCACCAGCAATGTTTCTGCTTAAAATGTCCTCCCCCTCCTCCTCCATTTCAGTCCCACCGGACTCATGTGGAAAGAGATGAGTCCCCATGTCTCCAGCCCCTGCCCAGACGATTTTTCAGCATCTTTTTCCAGGACATGAACAGTGGAATGACGTTTTTCATCCCGTAGTCCTGGCGACTGCAAATAACGTCCCCTCCTCGAATAGCCTCAACAAATGGCAGGTGTCACCTGACGCCACTGGCTGACATAAAAGGTTACACGGGGGAGTACTCCGTCCCCCGGGATCATCAAAAAATCTTTAAGGGCCTTTTTTGTTCATACAGTCGGTCCAACATGTGAGGCTGGAATTCCAAAAGGTGGAAACATCGCTATAGGGGTGTGTTGGGGGAGGGCCCTTTTTTGCGCGCAACTCAAGGGGGGTATTCCTGGCTTTGTAGGAATGGATGAAGGCTGCCAGTTTCCTTTCCAATTTTAGAATCTTTGAAAATCGGGGGAAGACTTTTTAACCTTTTACAACCCGATTGAACACGTTACCATGCAGGGCCAGGACCTCCCCCTCGGTGCAGCACGGACCCTGTTCCTCCCATTGTCCGTCACATGGCCGATTTGCAGTTGGCGCGGGGAAAGCCCACATCGATTTCTTGCTGCTGACGTGGGGCGTTCCCCCCCGTGTGCTTTGTTCACCCAGGCAAGCCAGGTGTGAAAAAGCGTGACACCGCTGTGCCCCCAACATGTGGTATGATGGGGGCATTATTGTGGGGCGAAGATGGGGGTGGAGGGAGGGAGGGGACATTGGCGCAGGAGCCGCAGTTTGACAAGTGGAGGGGAAACGGCATCTCCGTTCAATTTTTGGGATGCCCGGGCAGGAAGCACATTACCCAATGGGCCTAAAAAGGGCATATACTGGCCCTGACCCGTTACAGCCCAGACGTCCGCGCGCCGTGCACCCTTTAACAAACCATAACTCAAGGGGCCCACCCTTGCCTTTTTGGGAAAAAAAATTACGCTTGGAACTCTCCTCTGGGGTCGGCACAACCCTTGTTCCTGAATGGTGCAGGGGCCCATTTGGAAAGGGAGGGGCGCAGTACCAACAAATTGGCGGAGCCGGACAGCTGCTGCACCTTTGGATGGTTGGCCTACTGTTTGTCTCTTTGCAATCGCCCTTTTTGGGAAAGATGCTGGCGCCCTGAGTAGGGGACAGGGCTCTGGACCGGGAAGTGATGGGAAGAGAAATTCCCTTCTGCAAGGTGGTGGGGCCTTGACTGGGCTGCAAAGGCATGAGTGCCCCCGGGCCCCTGCGCTGCGGCGGAGATACCACCACATCTGAGCCACGTTTTTTCCCCCGGCCCCCGGAGGTACGCTGCATGTGTTGACGCAGGGCCCGGGGGCCAAAGTTGCTCCCCGGCCACGCTTCACTTTCTGCCCACAGATTTTACATAACCCATATTTGGCTCCTCTGGTTCTTGCAAAGAACGCCACACCGGAAGTGCTGATTTTCCGCCAACGCACCCCACGAGTACTAACCACCGCTGCCCACTGAGCCCTATGCCCTACTTTCTTGGACCTCCCGAAGGGGGTTTTCCCTCCCCAGTGGCCGCTTGGTTTGACCTCACACTGCTCTCCCCTGTGATCACGGCCACAAAAACCCACTTGGGGCTCCCGCCGCTGCCTGAGGCGCAAGCTGCCCCCTCATCTCCTGCGATGTTGAACCCCCTTGCCTCACCCGGCCCCCAAAGTGCGTTGGTCATCACCCAATCTATTTGGTTTTATCGGCACTGCTGTCCTCATCAAGGGTCTTGGTATGCGAGGCTTTACCCCTCACCAAAAATGACCCCCCATGCCCCTTCCACTTTCTATACTTTTCCGCCTACTGCAAGAAGCAGGGGGGTATTGGCCCCCTTTCTTTGCTGCCCCAAATAGCTGCGGGCTGCCCCTCAAAAATTTTTATCCCGCTATATAGTGGCGCTGGCCCAGACCACAAAGTAGATCTTGGGGTGAGGGAAAACCCGGGTGGGACGAGGCGGGTTTTAGGACAGGTGAGGGCCCCTGACCCGGGTCCCGGGGGCCCTGCCAAAATAAAGGGGGGTTTTGTCTGAAAGTTCCCACCGACTCTTGGTGGGGTTGTCAGATGTCATCTGGGAGGAAAGTGGATGACCTAGTCCAACCAATCCAAGAAAACCCCTTTGGGGTTGGGTGGGAAAAACACACGGCCGCTAGATGACAGCGGAAATTTGGGCCCCCCCGGTGACCTCTGCTGCGGGGTCCCCTTGCTGTGCTGCCCACCTGGGCCTGCTCCCGGGGAAAGTTTGTGCCCCTGCCACTCGCAGGGAGGGCCCGCCACCTTCCCGTCTGACATACTGGTTTTTCTAAAATGTACAGCACTGGGTTTTATGAAAATACTGGATATAATTTAAAAACCACCCTGTATTTGGGCTCCAAAAGAAAACCCCGTAAACGGGTTGGGTAACCCCCGGATTTTAATTTCGCTCCACAAATGGCCGGGGAAAAAAATTTTCTGGTATGTTTTCGTTTAAAAACACTGTGTAAATTTTTCTGAATTTTAAAAACACAAAAAGGCTTAAAAACCTACGGATATGAAATTTTGTTCAGGGGGAAAATTTCTCTTTTGGCGGGGGAAAAAAAAAGGTTTTTTAGTGAAACAAAGCAGAAAAACG
>JAODAL010079275.1:0-12632 GCA_025379985.1 Phyllomedusa bahiana | reverse complement strand
ACGCTCCTGTTACCCCAGGTCCCCTTTTGCTTGGGCATTCTTTTTCTCTTTTTACTAAACGTGCTGGAGGAAATTGTCTCTGTACTTTTTTTCTCTGTCCTGCTCCATACTCCATGTCCTCTGAATAACCTACATCTGGTCAATTTTCCTGTACCTCCCTTGTACAATTCGGGGGAATTTTTTTAACCACTATTTGTACATGCAATTTTTTAGTATTTAATTCTAGAAAACACCTTTTTTTAAAATGGGATGGAATCCCACCATTCCTTTTGTTTCCTCTTTTTTCTTTGTATTAAAATGGGTTGTCTCAATACAGGGATTGATAGCTATGTTAAAGATCTTGCAAAACAAGTCATTTGCAATATGTGTCCATTAACAGTGCCCCTACCCTATTCCTGTTTCTGACAGCACACCAAAACCCTTGAGCCACTCTTGACAATTGTGAAAAAAACAAATGTCGTTAGAAACAACATTTTTAGAATGGGACCTGTAGTATAGCTGCATGTCACAGCAAAATGCCCCCAAAAATTCAAACATGACCCTTGAGCCACTTTGGACAATTGTGAAGAACAAATGTCTGTTAGAAACAACATTTTTTAGAATAGGACCTGTAGTATACTGCATTCACAGCAAAATGCCCCCAAAAAAAATTAAAAACATGACCCATGACCCACTTTGACAATTGTGAAGAACAAATGTCTTTAGAAACAACATTTTTTAGAATAGACCTGTAGTATTGCTGCATTTCAAAGCAAAAGCCCCCAAAAATTCAAAAACATGACCCTTGACCACTTTTGGCAATTGTGAAGAACAAATGTCTTTAGAAACAACATTTTTTTAAATAGGACCTGTAGTATTGCTGCATTTCAAAGCACATGACCCAAAAAAATTTAAAAATGACTTCTCAGCCACTTTAAAAAAATTGTAAAGGAGAAATGCCACTTAGAACCACATTTTTTCAAAGGAAACCTATAATTGCTGTATCTCACAGCACATACCCAAAAAATTATAAAAATGACTTCTCAGCCACTGTTAAAAATTGTGAGGGAGAATCCACTTAGAACCACTTTTCTTTTCCAAAGGACCATGTTTATTGCTGTATCTCCAGCAAATGCCCCCAAAAAATTATAAATATGACTTTCCCCAGCCCTTTAAAAATTTGTGAGGGAAAAAATGCCACTTAGAACCACATTTCTGTTAAAAAGCCCAAAATTTATGCTTATCCACGCAACATGACCCCCGCAAAAAATTTTTAAATAAATATTAAAAAACTTTGCATGAAACCTTGCTGTCTTTTACAGTCTCCTCACAGCAAAAGAGAATAAAAGAGGAAAAGAGAATAAAAAAATTGCAGTAAGAAATGATCATTTTAAAAAAAAGTTTTTAGAGGACCATTTCTGTTTTTAAAAGGAATGTGAATAGACCGGCAACTAATCGTGACCTCGGCAATTGGGCCACAACATCATCAGAAATCCATGCCTGATTCATCTTGATGAAAGTCAAACGATCCACATTATCTGTGGAAAGCCGGATGCGTTTGTCTGTAATGACTCCCTCCAGCTGTGGCTGAAGGCCGCCTCGAGATATACGCTGGCTGCTGGGCAGGACAACACCTCTATGGCGTGACGAGCCCGCTCGGGCCTTCCGTCCATTTTTGGATACCCAGAAGTCTATTGGGTCCGGACACATACAAAAAACATCGGTGTCTGAGACGCAATAGTCGTGCTCACGATCATAAGCTGATCTCTGTGTGTTGGAATGAGTGCCCTGCATTGCATAGCGTTGGTGAGTGGTAACAAAGATTGCCAGAGTCACCGCTTAGGCTTCCGCCACCTTAGCTCTGCCTGCCGGCTCACGCCTAATTGGCACTCTAACTGCTGTCACGTCGCTGATGTTGTTCCAACCGTGACATTTGGGGAACGGAAGCAGACAGCAACAGATGTCTCCCAGTTGATCTATCAGCAAGGTCTCTATTTTCCAGGCATTTTTACTCTCTATTTATGGTGTTGGAAGGAAAGTGGCTGAGTTTTGTTTTGTCCGGGGATCAGGAGGTGGCCACCCATAACTGTTTGTTCATTTTGATGGCCTTAATGCAAGATCAAGTTGGAGGAAATGGAGCAACCAAGCACTCATGTGAGAGATGGAGCCCTTGATTTCCCAAGCCTCTGTGTCGAGGGGCACTAGCAAAACGATCTTCCTCATCTTCCTCCTCCGCCTCAAATTCGCAGCCAACCTCTTCCAAGCAGGGACGTCGGTAACATCGGGGTCTAGGAATACCTCCTCCTCCTCCTCCTCCTCCTCCTCCTCCGCTGCCTCCGACACACCTTCAACACAGCCCTGACTTGCCAGAGATGATGCACCCTGGAGCTGATGCGCCACTTGCACTAGCTCTGGACCCCAACCACTTCCTAATGAAGACCGATGAAATTGTGAAACGTCAGGGTGCCGGTGGATTTGACGGCGAGAAAGGCTCCGTGTCTGGCATCTGTGTCCGACTCTCCCCGTCGCTGGCGGGACCTGTTGTTTCAGAGTGTCCCAACGATCGTTCACAGAACTAAGATCACACCACAATCCTCATGCTGACAAGGGCATTGTCCGCACTGACCATTTTGGTGGCTTCTTCAAACTGGCAAGGAAGGTGCAGACTCTTTCAACCTGCCTCCCACTCTCGGTGCTCAACACCCCGAAGTCCGCACCGCTGCTTGTCAGCCAATGTGTCACTTTTGTACTGGCGTAATGGCATTGCGCTGCTGCCACAATCGCTGGAGCATGTGGAGGTGTGGAATTCCAGCGTGTTGCCACGACTAACAATGAGACGGTGACGGGGAGGCCGATCTGACAGGCTGCAACGTCAGCCAGCGGGAACAGAAGCCAGGGGCGAACGGGGCGGAAGTGCGAACTCCATACCTCGAGCCTTCCCTTCAGCAGGAAGTCAGACCCGTAGCTCTTTAGAAATTTCTGACGACAAGGTTCATGACAGGTGCCAGGCAAGGGATGTTCCTCCAGCCAACCGAACTTAAGGCGCCCAGCAGATTTCGCCCGTTAGGCGCACGACCACCTCCTGGCACAAGGTTCTTGCACCCAGGCAGCGCTCTGTCCTCGTTGCTTAGAGCCGTCCCAGCTCCTGACGTGTGTGGGCCGGTCCTCCAACGGCAGACTAAATTATCAACCACGGCCTGGTGTCTCTGGGCACGTGATGCCTACCAGAGGACCTGGGGGCAAGAGCCCTGACCCCATCCCTGCGGTTATTTGAAGAGCGGCGGCCAGAGCCTGAGAGCCACCGTCCACCCCCAAGAGACAACCACCTCAGCTCGCCCATGAGCATGTCACAGAGATAAAGCGGCCTAGGCCGTGCTACAAGTCCATGTGTCCGGTGGAGAGATTGGAACCTTTTCCGGACACAGATGCAGACAACAGCGCTTGAATTATTAGATGACACGTGCTGGCCATGGCAGGGACGGCTTTTCTTAACTGGCAAAGAAATGCTGCTCGGCATCTGGTTTGGGGGCCAGACGAGGGCCATGACGTGGCGGAACCCAATCCTGTGTCCCACCAGTACGAAAGTCAACATTTCCAAGGCCAAAAGCTGGCAATGCCGACATTCAGGCATTTGGTTTGGGATGGATTTGGGTTAAAGTGTTTCTTCTGCTCCCAAACCTGGGAAGACAGAAGCTGGGCTGCTAGACTGGTCCGCTGTACGGTGTGCAGGATCGTCAAACTGGCGGAAGAGAAGGGGTAGGCTTGGGTCCTCTGGTGGTGCTGGATGTAACTCGGGCGAAACGGTGGAAGGCTGAAAGCGGATGCTGATCCTGATCATGACACTGCGAACATGGGCATCTGAGGAACGCTTGGTGGTGGCGAGGAGGAGGAGGCGGAACAAGGGTGTGACAATGGTTGGAGGCTCGGCGTCTTCCTGCTGGCCTTTTTTGGCTACGTGTTTCCCCCATTTCAACTCATCATTCGCGCATTTGACTAGACATGTTGTGGTGGTTATAACCCTTAAGTCATTGCCTCTACTTATGCTTTACGGCAAAGCGGCATATGACATCGCTGGTTAATCAGAGGCTTGCTCAAAGTGGCCCAGGCTTGAGAGGTCCTGGACCTTTTGACGGCGAAAGCGAGAGCGGTTTGCGCTGACCGTGGCTAGGCGAATCAAATCAGCGACTTCTTTGCGACCGCCCTCTCCCCCGCCCTTTTGTGCTGGAACCCGTATTGACACTACCCCATCGTCTTCCTCCTCGTCCACTGAATGAAGCCGCTCGCAAGCAAATTCTGCGGAAAAGCCAGATGGATCCGCAATGTCATCTCATCATCATCATCAACACAGGTGACCTTGGTCGTCCTGACTTTCTGCCTCCAGAAGCTGCGGGCTACCATCAAGGGCACTGCAGGCGTTGCCCGACAGCCCGGGATATTTGCCGATTGACCGGCTTCCTTCAACCTCCTCTGATGGCATCAGAAACTGGGCCGCAAAGCAGACTAAATACACCTCTTGATCTTTAAACATGTCCTTTTCTGACCCCAACCGCATTTGTCATCACAGAGTCCGCGACAATGGATTATCCACAGTGTGGGAACACGAGGTTGACAATTGGGCTGCTTCAGTATGGAACCGAATGCTGATGATGCTGATGACGACATTTGTGGCCGTGACTGCGAGGACGAGGAGGTAAGCACCTGCTAGATGCAGGTGCATAACCACAGAAGGACAGATTGCGCAGATGTTCGGTGTACTTAGATTCACAGGGCCCTGGACCCAGCGATGACAGGCTGACCGGTCCTGCAACTGACGATCCGCTTGGCATGGCTTGTTGTCGCCCAGCAACTGGAAGGAGCACCCTTCTCTCGTACCTCTACCTCCATGTGCTAAACCCCCCTCTTGCTCGCTTACACACCGCATTTTGCTCCAGTTCAGAAATAATAAAAATTGAGAAGTATGGAAAGTTTTGGAAAGTCTGTTATTAAAAGACTGTAAATCACAGCTATCCCAAATCCCTCAAATCAAAACCAAATAGCTGGATCAAATTTAACTGCAAGGTGTCACTAACAACAAATCTGGACGGGGCAACAGTCAAAAAAACACGTATCGTTATGTTAGGTATAATAAACAGGTATTCTTTTTCACTCTTTCAGAATTACCTTGGTGAATATAGAATTGCTGTTTTAAGATTTACGTGGATGCTCGTCAATGAACAATGGCCTGGGTGTGCAAATAAAAAAAAACGTAACTGTTAAGATTTTCGTATGATACATCCGGTCTTTTTTTTGCACCTTTCAATTCACCTGTGGGTGAATATAGTATTGCTGTTAAGATTTTACGTGGATGCTGCGTCAATGAACAATGCTGGGGCGCAAAAGTCAAAAAACACGTAACTGTAAGTTTCGCATGAAACACGGTATTTTGCAACAAACAACCTGTCTGACTACAAGATTCTGGATGTAATTTAACTGCAAGGTGGATATATCAAGTCACAGGTGTAATGGTAAAATTAAAATTAACACATAACTGAAATGTAACCGTAATATACTCGAGTATCGCCGACCCGAGTAAAAGCCGAGCCACCTACTTTTGCCACAAAAAACGGGAAACATAATTACTCGATATAAGCTATGGTGGAAAACGCAGCGCTACTGGTAAACTTTTAAAAATAAAAACAATACCAAAAAAATTACATAGGCAGTTTAAAATGTCCACATAGCGCATATAGGCAGGTAAAAGGCAGTTTAAATGTTCCCCCATAGGCAGATATTCTGGGTAAAGGCGAGTTTAATGTCCTCCCATACGGCAGGTTATAGGCAGGTATAGGTCATTATAGGCATAATAGGAAGCTATATGTCCCCAAGGCAGGCTATAGACAGGTAATTGACCCCCCAAAGGCCAAGTTATAGGCAGGTATAGTACCCCTAGGTAGGTTTAATGCAGGTACAGTCCCCCTAGGTAGGTTATAGCCAGTACAGTCCCCCTAGGCAGATATAGGCAGGTACATCCCCCTAGGTGGTTATAGGCAGTACAGTCCCCCTAGGTAGGTTATAGCCAGGGGGGGGGGGGATACAGTCCCCCTAGGTAGGTATAGCCAGGTACGTCCCCCTAGGCAGATATAGGCAGGTACAGTCCCCCTAGGCAGGCATAGGCAGGCTTCTTAAATAAAAAAAAAACACTTACCTGACTGCCCGCTGCTCCGTCTCCCGGGCACGCTCCGCCTCCTCGCTGTCCGGTCCCCGCGCGCTCTACAGCATCTTCTCGGCACAGGCGGGTGACGTCATCAGGCCGCGCACGCAGCGTGATGACGCACACTGCCTGTGCCGGGAGCTCCGGACGGCCGCGATTTTGCGGCCGCCCGGAGACCACTGCGGAGCACGGAGCGCTCGCTCTGTGCCCCGCAGTGGTATCCCTTCACTTATATGCACTCCGGAGGAGTCGCATATAGGTGAAGGGATCGCGGACAGTGCCCGGGCCAGCGCAGCGCCCGGACACTGTGCGCTCACTCGGGATTCAGTTATATGCATATAACTAAAGCGTCCCTGTTGGCGCACGGGCCATCGCAGCGCCCGAGTGCCGACAGTGACTCGAGTATAAGCCGAGGGGGGATTTTTCAGCCCATTTTTTGGGCTGAAAAACTCGGCTTATACTCGAGTATATATGGTATACTGATAATAAAAGTGGAGTTTTGCACCTAACAAAGAGACCTGCAGTTACTAGAAATGATGTGTATCCAATATAAGTTCAGGCTGCCCAATATCCAGGAAATATTTCAATAGCAAACAGTAAATAATAAAGATATTCCACTACAATGTCTACACTAAGTCTTGGTGAACTTTATCCAGTGTTCTTTATAGATAGAGCTTGTCTGTGTTCGCCCGCGGGGCCCCCCCTGCTCCCCCCGCTGTGAATTTACAGCGGTAGATGCTCTACCTAACTACATAGAATCTTCAAATTTCTAATATAACTAAATTGGAAGGATCACAGCTAATAGTAGAGGTTTCTCTGTGCAGAAATAGACTAATTTCGCTGAGCTGTTTGGCCACAGGCAGAGCGCAGGTCCTATCCCTATGAGACGCTGAGAGACACTGAGGCTGAAACAGGAAACGCTGTTCTATGTAAAACAAGGTCATGTGATTTTTTCCATGTATATACATACTTAATGTATATACATACATTAAGTATGTAGTACTCCTGACACAGATGCCACGTTATACAGCCATAAAGGGAAATTCTTTATATCTGCATCATCAATAGGTAGTGTTCTGCATATATGTTTATACAGCTATCAGGGCTGCCATCAGGAATTTCAGGGCCCCATTCAGTTAAAATATTTGGGACACTTAAACATTATCACTTTCTCGCTTTATGTCACACTTCCTGAAATAAATTACTAACCCTTAAATTGTTTGCCCCTCCTCCCACTATGTCTGTAATATTTTCTTCAAAATGGACTACAAGGCATAGAGATAAGTATACAAACAAAAATGCAACAGTCCAAGAAAAAACATAAAACATAAAAGTGGATCCAATGGGATGTGAGGGAACCCAAAAAACTGCAGAGGGGACAACAGAGCATGAATGAGTGTCCATTGGGCAGGAAACAAGGACAAATGTCGAGCAGTCAGCGGGGGTGTAGATAAATGCTTGAGGGCCCTGGTGCAAAATTTCAGCTTGGGCTCACTACCCCCAGACCATGGCTGTGAACCACTAGTTTTTAACAACAGCTTCTCTACTTGGCACTATGGATGATTGCGGTTTAGTGTCCCCCGGAAAATCATTTCTATTTAAAGGGATTGTCTAATAGAATAAATTCATTTTGAATGGGGACAAAGAAAAACAAGTTATACAGCCGAAGCGTCTGCCCCCAATCACTCTCCTCCCTCAACCCAAATTCTTTGTGAGTTGCACTTTTATTTTTTGGGTTTAGTTTTTGTTGGAGTTTACACCGTACAGTAAATTGACATGTTATCTGTGCTCTGCAGGTCACTACGTATACAATGGTAAAAAAATACTGCCACATGATCACCGCATGTCACCACTATATACTGACTACTACCATTATATTATTACTGACCAAACCAGTATAGCAAGACCAATATTACCAATAATAACAATATACAACTACCAAATAATACCTCACATGCCACTACCATATAGTGACTTATACCATGTACTGTTAATGACCAAATCAATATACCAAGACTAATGATACCAATAACAACAATATACAAGGACCTATTAATACCACCACATACCACTACCCTATAGTGACTAATAACACAGACTGTTACACATCAAATCAATATTCTAAGACCAATAATTAGAGATGGGCAAATTTCTCAAAAATTCGATTTGCCGAGTTCGCCAAATTTTCCGGCAAAATTTGTTTCGACCCAAATATATTTGTGACGAATCGCGTTAAAAAACAGCTATTTCCTGGCTGCAGAGAGCCTGTAGGGTGCTGTAGAACATTGTGCCATGACTAAATATGAAGAGGGAGCATGGTTTGGTCTTCATACAATGCTGTGTTTTAGTATGACACACACATGACAGCCGCCGCTATTAGAATCGCTTCACTCTTCAATTCCCTGGGCACTTACAGGGGCAAAACTGACCAAATAACTGAAGCGGGAACGCAGCCTGATAAAGTCATGTCAGCGTCAGCTGGAAAAAACAAGCTGAGGGCTAAGATCCTACAATAGCATCAAAGAACACAATAGTAGGTTCCTGGATCAGCCACAGGTCGCAGCACAGTAAGGGGACGACACAGCAGAGTTCACTCCATGAGGCCAGAGCTTTAAACCATCACAGAATATGATAGAACTGTTCTGTTAAACGCTGATGTAGAAGCCCCCCGAATGAGTGGAGAGGGTGTCGGCAGTAATTTTGCGTTGACGTCTCTGATAATTTTGCCCTTTCTTTCATCCGTCAGTGTCAGCTTTCTATCGGTCCATAATCCATCACTATTGCTAAAGCCAAAACCAAACAGGAGTTGATCCAAAACAGAGATGACCAGTAAATAGGATATTTGCATGTCTTCTGTGTTCTGTATCAACTCCTGCTTTTGGCTATCAATCCTGATGCTTTTCATTCCTTCTGACAGATGAAAAGAAGGGGAAAACCAAACATAGTGGCAACGTCATAGAGTGGTGAGGGTGGAAACAGCACTAGGAAACCACAGGGTGTTCGAGTGAGACAGCAGTCACTTGGCAGCAGCAAGAGTAGGCCACAGAGTGGCACAATCACACAGTATGGAGGTGGCAGCAACATCAGGAGTGCATTGAGGGGCACAATGACATTCTGGAGGCGGCAGCAACATCTGGAGGTGGCAGCAACATCAGGAGCCCACAAAGTGGCACAATGACACAGTGTGGAGGTGATGGCAGCAATGGCAGAAGCATGAGGTCAGAGAGTGGAACACTGACAAATTCTGGAGGTGGCAGCAACATGAGTAGGCCACAGAATGGCATAATGACAGAGCAGCAGCAGCATGAGGTCAGAGAGTGGCACAGTGACAAATTCTGGAGGTGGAAGCTATATGAGTAGGCCACAGAGTGGCACAATGACAGTTTGTGGAGGTGGGTGGCAATACCATTCCCTGGTAAAGAAGGTGGTAGGCAAATGGAGCAACTGGCAGCAGGCGGATGGCAGCATCAGAATAGTAGCTAAGGCAGGTAGCCAGAAGAATCCAGACTCATTTCTCAAAGTTTTGGTGAGACATCATGGCTGATGTAATCTGATGCCTAAGGCATTCGTGTGTTCAAATCTTGGCAGATCCACGCCTGATTCATCTTGATAAAGGTCAGTCTCTCCACGTTTTGGGTTGACAAACTCTGATGCCACACTACTGGCCGGGCAGGACAGCTTCTCCACTGCAAACTCGGCAAGTTGCGGCCACACATCCAGTTTGGCTACCCAGTAGTCCGGCGGATCTTCTAACTGGGGTGGCAGAGTGCTGTCCAAGTAGGCCACAACCTGTTGGTTCAGGGACTGCTCCGGTCCGGGCTGCGGGCTGCTGCTTGCGCTCCCTGCTGCTGGCGACTGCCCCCCCTCACTAGGCGGGTGAAGGAAGCTGCTCATCAGTGACTCCAGACTTAGGTTACTACTGATGGAGCTGGTACTCCCTCCTACCCACCCACCTTCCCCCAGCAGCCGGGGGCAGTAGTAACGTGAGCGCTGAGGAACCCCCCGGTCAGACCTGTCAGAGAGGGACGATGCCGCACATGGGCCCAGCGGCAACTGATTACGGAGGATTTCCTATAGAAATGGTTTTTTCTTCCCTCTCAATAGCTGGGAAAAAGGCTCCCATTTTGGACCGGTAGCGAGGGCCCAATAGGGTGAGAGCCAAAAAGTCATCCCTCTGCCGGATGCTGACTATTCGGCTGTCACTACCGGGCAAATAAGCATGCTGCGGCCATCTGCACAAGGACTCCGAGGGCTCCTTGCCTCCATTTCCACCTTATACTGCCACGGTGCTTGGGGGTCATCTGCCTCATCTTCCTCATCTCCATCCACCTCCTCCAGCTGCTCCTGCTCCTCCTCTCTTGCCCACCTGGGTAGAAAATCCACTCATTTCACCAGAAAAATGCTTCTGCTCCAATGTCCTCCTCCTCCATTTCAGTCCCCACCGGACTCATGTGGCCACGAAATGTAGTCGCGACGTCTCCAGTCCCCCGCCCAGACAGATTTTTCAGCATCTGTTCCAGACATGAAGCAGTGGAATGACGTTATTCACCCCTAGTCCTGGCACTGACAAATAACGTGCCTCCTCAAATGGCCCAACAAACGGGAGGTGTCACGCATGAGTTGCCACTGGCTGACACAAAGTTACACAGGGGGGTACTTCTGTCTGCCTGGGTCATCAAAAAATCGTTAATGGCCTTTCTCTGTTCATACAGTGGGTCCAACATGTGCAGGCTGGAAATTTCCCGCGGTGGAAACAAACGCATATCAGAGTGTGTGGGGGAGGCCGTTCTGCCACTGCAATTCGAGGAGGGTGTTCCTGGCTTTGTACGAATGGATAAAGTGCATTCAAAAGTCCTGGCCATTTTCAGAATTTTTTTGAAGATCGGTGGAGGACTTCAGGAACCTTTTTCACAACCAGATTTTAACACGTGCACCTTTCAGGGCGCAAAGGACCATCCTCCTCGGTGCAGCGCGGACACCATGTTCCTCCCCTCGTCCGTCACCATGGGTTCCGATTTGCAGTTGGCCGCGGAGAAAGCCACACATCGATTTCTTCCTGCATGACGCGGGGCAGTTCCCCCCCTTTTGTGACTTCGTTCGCCGAGGCAAGCCAGGTGTAAACTGCGTGACACCGCTGTGCCCTACACATGTGTTATGATGGAGCAGTACTTGTGGGGGCTGAGATGGTGGTGGGGGTGGAGGAGGAGGAGGCGGACATTGGCGCAGGTGCAGCAGTTTGACAACGTGGAGGAGAAAGCGGCGTCTCCTGTCCAAGTTGTTGGTGTGCCTGGGCTGGAAGCACATTCAAACCCCTGGGCCGTAAAGGACATGTACTGACCCTGACCGTAGGGTTTCAGCTCCAGATCCGCCGCTGCCGTGCACCTTGGAACAAACGATAAGCTCAAGGACTGACCCACCTTCTGTTCTACATATTTATGAAGTGCTGGTACTGCCTTTTTGAAAAGAAATTACGGCTTGGAAAATCTCCAACCGGGTCGAACAAGCCATTAGTTCTCTGAATGGTGCAGAGTCCACATTTGGAAAGGGAGGGACTGCAGTACCAACAACTTGGACAGGAGCACGGTCAGCTGCTGCACCTTAGGATGGTGTACGCATATATTAGTTTCTTTGCAATCGCCTCGCTGAACGACTGCTGGCGCCATGAGAAGCGAGGAGCAGGAGCATCTGGACCGGGAGATGATGTCAAAGAAAACAGCTCCCTTCTGCAGAGGTGGTGGAGCCTTGACTGGGTGCAATGGCATGCGTGCCACTAGCGCTGCTGCTGCTGTTGCTGCGGCGGCAGGATGGACCACCCCATCTGAGCCACGTTTTCTCCCAGGCCACCGGATGGTGACGCTGCATGTGTTTTACGCAGAGCCCCTGGTGCCAACGTAAGCTCCCTGGCCACGCTTCACTTTCTGCGCACAGATTCTACATATACCCATATTCGGCTCCTCCGGTGTCTTAGCAAAGAACTGCCCACCGCCGAGTATCGGATTTTACTGACTACTGCCGCCGCTGCCTCGCTGGGGCCCCTGTCCGCAAATTCTTGGGCCTGCGAAGCGGGTTTTTTAAACCCCGTGGCCGCTTGGTCCCGACCTCCACATGCTGCTATCCTGCTGACTCACGGGCCAACACGACCCACTTGCTGGCTGCGCCGCTGCCTGACGCGCAAGCTGACGCCCTCTTCTCCTGACGATGATAAGCCCTTGCCTCACCAGGCTCCCAAGTGCGGGCGGCTACATCATTATCCATTTGTGTTTCATCGTCAACTGCTGTCCTCATCACCGTTTGGTATGCCAAGGCTTACCCCTCACAAATGACCTCCCATGCCACTCTCCAATCTATACTTTGCCCCCTACGCAAACCAGGGGATATTGGCCCCCTTTCTTTGCTGCCAAGTAGCCTGATGCCCTCCTCAAATTGTTCACCCCCCCTTAATAGTGGGGCTGAGCCCAAACCC
>JAODAL010079274.1:0-12632 GCA_025379985.1 Phyllomedusa bahiana | reverse complement strand
GCAACCCCAATGTGGGAAGGGGTTAAAGGGCCACTCCAGGTGTTTGTTTTTCCTTTAGTTGTTAGAAACTGTTTCAAGGCACACAGGCGTGCCATTCATTTTGCTTACCTGCAGCTAAACAGAGGATTTCTCACTGCTGTCACTGGGTCATGTGACCTGCACTCTGAGTTGCTGAAGGGCACAACATGGTTGTGTGACCCGAAGTGAGTCTCTCTATGCATTCATATGAGAGGTTCAAAGTCTCATGAACATGCATAGAGACGCAGAATTCCTGTAAGGCTATGTTCACACGGCTTATTCTGGGACGTATCTCGCCCCGTATTTTGCGCCGTACTGCGCGAATTACGGGCTGAAATCCGTCCCAGTCATTACAGTAATCCACAGCTCTCATAGAGGACTATGGATTCCGTCTCCTCTCCCTGCTCACAATATACGGCGAGCGGGGAGAGAAGTGACATGCTACTTATTCACTGCGAATACGCGTCGTGGACAATGGGGCCGGCGAGCTGCCGGCCCCGCCCCCGTACACACAGCGTAATTGTGGGCCGACATACGTCTCACAATTAAGCCGTGTGAACATAGCCTAAATATCAAAAGCACAGTTACCGTGTATATTCGAATATAAGCTGGGCACCTACATTTGCCACATAAAAAACTGGGAAAACTTATTTATTTGAGTATAAGCTTAGGATGGAAAATGCAGCGGCTACTGGTAAATAAAAAAAATAGAAATGGATATCAATAAAATTACATAGACAGGTATAGGCAGTTTAATGTCCCCCATAGGCAGGTTATAGGCAGGTATATGTCCCTCATAGGCAGGTATATGTCCCCCATAGGCAGGTATATGTCGGTATAGGCAGGTAAATATCCCCCGTAGGCAGGTTATAGGCATGTATAGGCAGTTATATGTCCACATAGGCAGGTTACAGGCAAGTATATGCCCCCATAGGCAAGTTATAGGCGGGTAAATATCCCCATAGGCAGGTATATGTCCCCATAGGAAGGTTATAGGCAGGTATATGTCTCCATAAGCAAGTTATAGACGGGTAAATATCCCCAATAGGCAAGTTATAGGTGGGTAAATATCCCCCATAGGCAAGTTATAGGCAGGTATATATCCCCATAGGCAGGTTATATTCATGTATAGACAGGTATATGTCCCCATAGGCAGGTTATAGGCAGGTATATGTTCCCATAGGCAGGTTATATTCATGTATAGGAAGGTACATGTCCCCATAGGCAGGTATATGTCCCCATAGGCAGGTGATAGGCAGGTATATGTCCCCATAGGCAGGTGATAAGCTGGTAAATATCCCCATAGGCAGGTATATGTCCCCATAGGCAGGTAAATATCCCCATAGGCAGGGTTTTTAAAAAGCTGAAAAACTCGGCTTATACTCGAGTATATACGGTAATCAAACAGCAGATCAGAGACTGTTGCATCAGTCAGAAATACTCTATGCAGCTGCAGGTAAGCAAACTTACTACAAACTTACTAAAAATACTACAGTGCACCTAGAAGCAATTTCTAATGAACGAAGGGAAAAAACAGTGGAGTGGTCCTTTAAAGGCAAATTCACACAAGGAGAATGAAAATCCAAACTCCACAGATGTAAATGAGGTGGTTTCTCCAGTGTGTACATGGATTTCTGTAATCTGTTCAGATGAATGGGACAGTTGTAGAAATTTCTTCAAAAAATCTGCCACGTGTGAATATAACATAACTAAAGAACTGCAATATATTAAGCTATAATGAATGATGCACTACCTCAATATGCAACATGATGGGCAAATTAGAGTATATTGCTGTTACTGAAATCTGAAAACATCTATGTGTCAGGAGTGTTTTATTTTTGTATAATTCTATGTAAGTGCTTTTCTGGGTTAAAGGTTATATGTGATGTTATATTAAAAATCTGTATTTTCTTCTGATTCTTTGTAATTCATACAAGAATCCGATCTTTCCCCCTCCCCATGAAAACACATCTATCCATACATTTTGTTGCCGGTGAAGAATTTATATTGAACAGAAATTTGTCTGGTCATACACATAATAGTTTTCTTTGTAATATCAGGATGTTGGTTCTAAAATTCGAACAATAAATCGGGGGTGTCAGCAGGGTCGTAGCTAAAGACTCATGGGCCCGGGTGCAAAACTTCAGCTTGGGGCCCCCCTACTGCCAGACACCGTCTGTTGACCTATACTTTTCAACGATGGGTTTCCAACTTGATGCGACATGTCTGTGGTGTAGCGCACTGCAGAAAATTATTTCTATTTAAAGGGTTTTTCCAATAGAAGAAAATTTATTTCAAATGGGGCCGAAGAAAAACAAGTTATACAGCCAAAGTGTCTGTTCCCTCTCCGCCCTCCCCCCACCAAGATCAATAATACCAATAACTAATAGATAAGTGTATCACAAGGCAGAGTAGAGAAGATACTGGCTGGCTGTGTGGGAGGCATCGGGTAGCTCAGGAAGGGAAGATCTCTCCTTAGGGAGAGCACCGAACGAACGGCTTTGTAAAAGTTTTTGTTTTGCTTTACCCCGCCCTCTAGTTAGTACTGCATATCACAAGGCATTTATGGGAAAGGGGCTGAGAAGCCCACAGCGCCCTCTGTTGGTTGTAACAAATCCTCAATTTGCTTTTGAGGGCGCTGTGGGCTTCTCAGCCCCTTTCCCATAATGCCTTGTGATATGCAGATACTAACTAGAGGGCGAAAAGGCAAAACAAGGGCGGAGCCTGACTGGCAAGCAGAGCGCACCCATCTGAGAGGAGCTCCAGCATTTGCTCCTGGTAATATCCTGTTTTTGGAGCAGGCATAGGACTTACAAACTCCCGTGGACAACAGCAGAGCTGTTTTCTCATACCCCACTGGAGTATTCTGGTCCCCTTTCCAGACCTGTGGTGCGATGACTCGCCGCAACAAGGAGCCACAGAAGGTGGAGAGGGGAGCTGAACAAGAACCCCAGGGAAAAGCGTGGCTCTGCAAGAACAGCAGGGAAGAAAGCAGAGGTACCGCATGGGACACGGCTAAAATTAGCCCAAAAATGCCCCAACCCTTCCAAAATCTTCCTCTGGCACAGAGTCTCCCCGTAAGCAACAGCAGGATGCTGGAAATATACAAGCAGTGGCTGTGACAGACAAGCAAAGACCCCAGGAAAGATAAGTGCCAGCAGCAATGCATCCAGGAGCCAAAACCTAAAACAAATACAAAAGGTCACTCCTAGTTTACAAGCACGGGAGGATACAGAACCTACACTGAGAATGTGCTTCAAGCTGTTCACCAAATGCCATACTGCTTATCCACCCTGGACTACACAAGTTTGGTGATTTTAAAGAGGAATCAAAAATCATGCGGTATGATATGCAGAGATATGCTGAGCGGGTCAAAGCTGCTGAAACCAGAATCAGTGATTTGGAGGATCAATTCACTCCTATGCAGCGGACGGGGAGTCGCATTCTCAGGTGATCAAGACACTATTTCGCCAAGACGGATGACTGGAGATTCGCTCCCCGCAGAAACAATTGCGCATCGTGGGAGTGCCCGAAAAAAAGAGGGCTCCAACCCATCAGAGTTTTTTTTGAGACCTGGCTCACTAATATCTTTGGAAAAGGACTCCTTTACTTCTCTGTTTGCAGTTGAGAGGGCGCACAGGGTCCCAATGCCCCATTTACCTCCCGGGGGGCCCCGCCTAGATCAGTGCTGGTTAAGCTGCTGCACTTTAAAGATAGAGACACTATACTGCGCAAAGCGGCCCCTTTCACAGGACGTCATGGTGGACGGCTGTCGGATCTCCTTCAAATCCGGATTTTTCTCTACAGAGGTCAAAAAAAAGAGCGCAGTTCCAGGATGTCAAGGAGGCGGCTCCGGGCGCCGGGTGCAATACGCATGCAAATTCCCAGCCAACCCCCGAGTGGTGGCTAAACTCACGCATTTCTTTGAAACTCCAAGAGCGCTATCAGTGATTGACCAGAAATGAAATCCTCGAATCAAAGCGCAGCTTCCAGAGGAGTCCGGGGGAGATCAGTGATCACCTCTGTACACATTTTCTTTTTTCCCCCTTCTGATTTCCTTGCTTTATTTTTTCGTCCTGCTCCAACCCAGTTCTATGTTTCATATTAAAATACATTTTTAGGAGCAGGGGGTGGTTTGGGAAGAAAACTGTTAGTCTTGTTCTATGCAGTTAACTGTTGCCTTCATTTCCCGGGTCGTATGGAGGACTTGAGCCCTTTTTTTAGGGCTTTTTACAATTTTGCACATTTTTAATTTCTTGTATTTTTTTTAATATTTACAATTGTTGGTTTACATGTTTATCTCTGAGGGGGGAGGGTTTATCTATCTCCAGAATGCTTTTGCTTACTTTGTGAGGCAGGTCGGACGGCTTCCATCCATCATCTTGACAGTTAAAGTTACTTGGTCATTTAAAATGGACACAGGATGTTAGATGCGGATAAGATAACACTGCTCTCCTGGAATGTCAGGGGATCTGAGTGACCCAAACAAAAGATATGCGATGTTTAATTTTCTTTCCCAATATCAGCCAGCTATTGTTTATTCAAGAGACACATATGGTGTCCGATACAGTAAAATGGCTTCAAAGGGCATGGGTGGGTTGGCGAATCATTTTTTAAACACAGTAATTATTCAAGGGGCGTCAGTATCATCACCCATACATCCATTCCTTTTGAATGTCTGGCTATTGAGAGAGATGGGGATGGGAGATATATATGTGTATACTGTAAAATATATACTTGCACATTTGTTTTGGTAAACATTTATATACCTCCACCCTATAATTGCAGTACCTTTAAAGCAGTGCTTAACTTTGTGGATGGTTATCCTGATGTCCCAGTTCTTATTATGGGGGATTTAATACTGTGGTGGACCCACATTGGGATAAATTATCAGCAAATAATGTACTACTACCCTCAGCATTGACCCGTTTGGACACATGATTGGAGAGTTGGAACTTGTAGACATCTGGCGTGCTAAACACCCCTACTGAGTTTCACCTATTCCTGTTATTCTAGTACGTTATAACACATTGTCTAGAATAGATATGGCTTTGGGTAATCATCGGCTCAGTCAAAAGGTTACTAAAACTGAGTATCTTACCCGCTCCATTTCTGATCATTCCCCAAATGCTGATACAGTTTAAAATCCTATTTATCCATAGGAAATATGAGGCGGTGGAAGTTTTAATGCTCTCTGGCTGCCCCTAAGGGATACATTTAAAAATTGGCGTCAGATTTGGAGGAATTCTTTCAGGTGAAATATGGACTCAGCTCCGATCAGTACAGTGTGGGCCCACTATGAAGCGTCCCTTTAAAGGGGGGGGCGACACGGGAAATTAGCCCCCTTGAAAAATTAAAAAGGGGGGGCAGCTAGAAAAAACTATCCGGGGAGCAAGTCAAGCTGCTGAGAACCCGATTCGTTTTGTTCGCACTTCACAAGCCGGGGGGGAAAACTGCGTAAGGCGCAGGATACACTGAACACATTTCAAATTAGAATCTGCTAAAAATAAACGATTTTTAAGAAGCAAACTTATTTTGGTGAAGGGGAGCAGGCCCGGGGCCCTTACTTAGCCACTATCATTTAAATTCCCCGAGGGCTCCCCGTTTTATACCAGCTCTGCGACAACGCCCTCAGCGCCTTAATGACAGAACCCTTGGATGTTTGGGAATATTAGGGATTTTTTTTAAACATTTATATACAAACAAGACTTGAGGTTTTCCCCTTCTCAGATCCAACAATATTTACGGATATAATCTTCCCATGTTAAGGCCCGAACAGCGAGAGGCATTGGATGCTCCTCTACGTCTAGAGAAACTGCAGGTGGCAGTTAGACTTTGGCAAATAAAAGTCCCCAGGGTTGGATGGATTGCCTACAGAGGTATATCAGCAGTTTGGGGAGGTGTTGTTACCTAATTTGTTGGAGGTTTTTCAGGGTGCAGAGACACAGGGCAGGTTGCCTGCTTCAATGCAAGAGGCGGTAATAATAGGTTATTAAAACCTGATAAAGATCCATTGCTCCCTGAGTCATACAGGCCCATTTCTCTAATCCCAGTGGATACCAAAATACTAGCTAAGGCGTTGGGGAACAGACTAACTGTGGTGGTATCAAAATCTCGGCATCCTGATCAGGCGGGTTTTATACCACAGAGGGATACGTCCAATAATTTACGGAGACTGTACCTGAACCTGCAGCTTTCCTGTTGATAACGCTGGGCTAGGTTCAATCTGTTCTTTAGATGCCTGCTAAGGCCTTTGATAGTGTGGAGTGGGAATTCTTAAGGGCGGTTTTACATAAATTGGGGTTTGGCCAAAATTTATATCCTGGGTTAAGCTGTTTTATACTGATCCAAGGCTAAGGGTGCAGTCTAATAATTTACAATCAAAAGACTTTGATTTGGCGAAGGGGAAAAAAGACAGGGATGCCCTTTTGTCTCCATTGCTATTTGCCCTGGCAATTGGGCCGTTAGCAGCTCAGATTAGAGCAAAACCCATATTGAAAAGGTTTTAGGAGAGGGAGGCTGGAGGACAAAATAGCCTTATACGCTGATGATATCCTCCTTTTTTTGGCTAATACTGGCGGCTCATTGCCAGAGGGCAATTAATGACATTAAAAGCTATGGTGCCTACTCTGGGTTGACAATTAATTGGGGGAAGTCTTTTCCCTTATGCCAGTGGGTGCCCTTTGGGTCAAATTTTCTCTCCCTGGAGATTATACCAAATTCTATGTCCCATTCTTTCCGATACCTGGTTTTAAAATTTCTGTGAATTTACAGGAATTTGGGGGTTGAATCTGGATCCATTCTATTTAAATTTAAAAATAAATTGGATGTCTGGCGTTTAAAATTTCCATTATCGATAGCGGGAAGATCAAATCTGGGTTTAAAAAGATTTGGATTTCCCCAGTTGTTGTACCTCCTACATAACTCTCCAATCTGGCTCCCCCAGAGATTCTTTTTAAAGTCAATGCTATTTTTTAGAGCCCTATCTGGGGCAGGACACATGCCCGGATAAAGCGAGAAACTCTGCAATTGGCCAAGGCCGGGGGAGGGGTTTGGGAATTCCTAATCCAGCAGTTTACTTCTTGGGAGCACAACTGCAATATATGAGAGATTGGGATGGGGAGGGGATAAGGATTTAAATTGAAACTATTACGCCACTATTTTAATTCTCCCATCTTTATGGTAAACTGGAGGCAAAAACTTTTTTAGTGCACTCCAAAAAGTTTCCAACTTTATATCTGATGCATAAAATGTGGTGGAAATTACGGGGGGAATTTTTGGGCTTCAGGGCTGCACATCCTATACCGGGGTTTTGGAATACCCCTGGTTTTTCCCGAACTTTTTGTGCTTCAGGGATTTGAGTCATGGGCATCTAGGGGCCTTCAAAATGTCTCTCAGCTGCTTACAGATCCGGGGGTGCTGAAAATTTCTCAGCTATTGCAAATGGATTTTGCCTGACCTCTTACACAGCTATACAAATACTTACAGCTTAGGCACGCGTATAATGCAAAAAATCAGACACAATTCAATATTAATGCCAAGTTTACCCCGATAGATAGGCTCCAGAACATCCAACCAACGAAGGGACTGATCTCCACTGTATATACACTTATAGTGGCAAACATTTTTTCAAGAAACCCAATAGAATTACTTAGTAGTGGGAAGGAGATTATGGCCCTATAGAGCCTTAATATTTTGGGAGGAGATACTGGAGACCATACCATTGAATTCAGTGAGTGAACAGCATAGAATCTCTCAATTATTCTTAATACATCGAGTTTACAGAACTCCTCTATTTCTACATAAAATTGGAATTAGGGACTCTCCTCTGTGTAATAGGTGTCATGTGCACCCGGCCTCTGATGCATATGTTCTGGCATTGCCCTAAACTAAGCGATATTTGGATTTTATTGTCCAATTTATCCACGTATTTTCAAATTACAGTGGAGATGAATCCGTTTGGGTTTTTATTTTGGGATATGTAGGAGACTAAAAAGGTTTCAGAGGCTGAGAAAATCGCAATATCCAGCTTTATTTATGGCGAGGAAATTTAAAAGCGACAAAGTGGCTGGATGCAGAACCTCCGTCAGCACAGGAGTTTGTTAATAAAGTGAACTGGCTGATTGCTCTGGAGAGAGGGGGGTATTATAAGAGAGGAGGCAAACTTAAGTATAATAAAATATGGGCTAAATGGCTGGATACTTCTGGTCTTGCTGCACCGAACTTAGTTAGGCAAGGGTGTTGGGATCTCGGTGTAGAGGTTCCTGGGACTGCGTCTATGGCAGTTGTGTGGATGGAGGCCCGTCCGACAGCCAGGTACAATTTTATTGTGACAAGAACTGACAGTTATTAATATTGCATTGCTATGTGATTGTAATGGATATTTACTGCTCTGAATCTGGAGATGGATTTGGGAGGTTGGGTTTGGTTGTGTTTTGGGGATAAAAGTTGAAATTTGGTCTTACAATGACATATACTGTACTCTGTTTGTACTACTTTATATCTGACCAATAAAAAGTTTATGGTTAAAAAAAGAAAAGGCAAAACAAAAACTCTACAAGCCGTTCGTTCGGTGCTCTCCCTAAGGAGAGATCTTCCCTTCCTGAGCTACCCGATGCCTCCCACACAGCCAGCCAGTATCTTCTCTACTCTGCACTGAAGAGGGACAAAAATCCCGAAACAGCGTTGTCTGTAGATGAGAGTTACTGGCTTGGCTAAAAAATCCTTTTTGCTTTCTCAAGACTCGGTGGGTCAAAAGCAAATTGAGGATTTGTTACAACCAACAGAGGGCGCTGTGGGCTTCTCACGCCCTTTCCCATAATGCCTTTGTGATATGCAGATGCTAAGTAGAGGCGAAAAGGCAAAACAAAAACTCTACAAGCCGTTAGTTCGGTGCTCTCCCTAAGGAGAGATCTTCCCTTCCTAATAGATAAGTGGTCAGAATAATACCATCGTACTGTTACTGAATAAAAACTGTTATACTAAGATCACTATTACCACCATACAGTGACCATATATTGGTAGATAGCAGACTGTATATTACCACCATACAGTGACCATATGGTAGACACCAGTGTACACAGGCTCTGCAGACTGTATATAACCACCATACAGTGACCATATCATGGTAGACTGGTAGACAGCAGTGTTCACAGGCTCTGCAGACTGTATATTACCACCATACAGTGACCATATAGTGGTAGACACCAGTGTACACAGGCTCTGCAGACTGTATATTACCACCATACAGTGACCATATCATGGTAGACTGGTAGACACCAGTGTACACAGGCTCTGCAGACTGTATATTATCTCCATACACCGCCCATATAGTGGTAGATACAGTATACACAGTCTCTGCAAACTGTATATTACCACAATACAGTGACCATATAGTGGTAGATAGACTGTATATTACCACCATACAGTGACTATATAGTGGTAGATAGACTGTATACAACCACCATACAGTGACCATATAGTGGTAGATACAGGATACACAGGCTCTGCAGTCTGTATATTACCACCCTACAGTGACCATATAGTGGTAGATAGCAGACTGTATATCACCACCATACAGTGACCATATAGTGGTAGATAACAGTGTACATAAGCTCTGCAGCCTTATAAGTGGTTACAGTGCTGTTACATTTAGTGATTCACAGGTGACGTCTTTTCTGATGAGCTGTTCTCTCTTTTCTTCTCCATCTGGCCCCATCCTCCATGACGACTTCTCCTGACTACAACTCGCCCCTGCAGAATTTACCACACAAACACTTTAGACTCCAAACAGTGAATGTTCCCTCAACCAACTATAGGGCCCTCATTTGGCCCTCTGCAAAAAAAAAGGCAGTCAGTTAAGTGGCAGAATTTTTCTATTAGGTTCCCCTTCAGTATAGGTCCCCCAAATAGCTAGTTATATAGTGCCCACAAAAGGTAGTTGAAGGGAACCCTATATTGAAGTGGGGCGTTACCTTCTTATCTGACTAATTTTTAGTACCTAACCTACCTAAAAAGAGCATAGATAGATTGGAATATACGGTCTCCCTAGTAGGTAGATATATAAGGCACCCCCACAAAGCAGGTACATAGCCCCCCCTAATAAGTAGGTACATAGGGTTCTCCAGTAGATATTTAGCTATATAGGGACCCCCAGTAGGTAAGTAGGTACATAGGGCCCCCCAAAAGATAGGTGGTAATGTAGGGCCCCAAGTAGGTGGGTATATGGGCCCCTCCATAGGTAAGTAGGTACAAGGCCCCCCAGCTGGTACAGGTATTATTGCCCCCCATATTTGGGGAAAGTGTAATAGGGTCAATCCCCAGTAGTTAGGTGGGTTATTTTGGCCCCCAACATTGGTGGGTGTAATAGGGCCCCCCACTAATTAGGAAAAATTTTGGCCCCAGTAGTTAGTCATATATGGGCCCCCGCATTAGGTAGGTATATAAGGGGCCCCAACAGGAAAAATTTGTAAATAGGGCCCCCACAGGGAGGTAGCATAAGGGCCCCCCATTGGTAGGAAAATGGGCCCCTTCAGCAGGCGGGTGATATAGATCCCCCAGCATGGCAGAAAATAGAGCCCCCCGCAGGCAGTTATATAGAAGAAACCAGCATGGCAGGTTAATATAGAGCCCCCAGAAAGGAAAAGCATATAAGGGCTCCCACATGGCAGGCAATAAGGGCCCCAGCAGGCAGGTATTTAGAGCTTCCACATTGCGGCAAAAAAGGGCCGCCCCCAATGGCGGTATAATTAGCCCTAGCTTTCCCAGGCATATATGGGGCCCCCAGCAGGCGGGAAAAAAGATCCCAGCAGCAGGTATAATGACCCCCCAGCATGCAGGAAAATGAGCCCCCAGCATTAGTCATAAAAGGGGGCCCCCAGCATGGCAGGCAATAAAGGGCCCCAGCATGGCGGCAAATGGGCCCCTCCCAGCAGGCGGCATATAATCCCAGCATGGCAGGTAATATAGACCCTCACAGGCGGCATATAACCCCCCCAAAAAGAAAGGTATTTATAGAGCCCCCCAATTAAAAAAATAAAAAAAAATAATACTCCCCTCTCTTTCCCCCGCTGGACCCCTTTTTTTGAACCCGGAGGGGGGGGGGTGTTCATCACCCGCCGTCCGGGGACCCACCCGGGCGTCACAAAGCCCTAACCTAGCGACGGGTTTGGGGCCTAGTACAGGCAAAGCGCGATGACTCATATATCCGCGGCTCCTTAGTGGCTGAATAGTCGGAATGGTGTACCCCGGCCCGTACAACGGAGTGGCAAAGGGGGCCCCCCCCTGGCTCAGGGGCCCGGCGCTTTTGCGACCGCGCGCCCCTGTGTACGCCATGGAAGGGAAATAAAACATTACGGTTGCCCCCCAAAGGACTAATTTTGCCATGTGGTCAGTGAAAGGCCTCAATGTTTTTAAAGGGAGTGTCCACCCTTTTGTGCCAAAAACAGTTTTAGTTTTTATGCACCCGCTCCCCCGGTGAGGCTGTGGGGGGTTCTAAGCATTTTATTAGCAGATCGCTCCGTTTTCCCCAAGCTCTTCTAAAGCACTGACATGCAAAGCGGGGGTGTGTTCTCGGGCCCCCCCATGCGGGTGTGTTCTCGCTCCCCTTCTGGGCTGTTTCCCCGGGCCCCCTAAAGCGGGGTGTTGCTCGCCCCCCCTAACTGGCTGTGTTGCTCGGGGCCCCCCTATGTGGGCTGTGTTGCCGGGCTCCCAACTGGCTGTTTGCCGGGCACCTATGCGGGCTGTTTGCCGGGGTCTCCCATGTGGGGGTGTGGGGCTCGGGCTCTCCTATGCTGGGCTGTGTTGCTCGGGCTCCCCTATGCTGGGCTGTGTTGCTCGGGCTCCCCCCTATGTGGGGTTGTTTTCCTTTGGGGTCCCAAAGCTGGGGTCTGTTGCTCGGGGGTCCTCTATGCTGGGCTAGTTGCTCGGGGCCCCTATGTTGGGGCTGGGGTTCTTCCTTCCTTTGGTGGGTTTGTTCGGGCCTCCTATCTGGGCTGTGTTGCTCGGGCTCCTCTATGCTGGGCTGTGTTGCTCCGGGCTCCCCTATCTGGGTGTTTCTCCTCTCCCCCTATACTGGGCTTGTTTCTCGGGCTCCCCTATGCTGGCTGGTTGTGGGGGTCCTCTTGCTGGGGTGGTTGCCGGCTCCCTATGCGGCTGGTTGCCCCCCCTGCTCTATGCTGGGCGTGTTCTCGGGTTTTCCCCATGCTGGCGGTTGCTCGGGCTCTCCTATGCTGGGCTGTGTTGCTCGGGCTCTCCTATGCTGGGCTGTGTTGTCGGGCTCCCCTATTTGGGGGTGTTGCTCGGCTCCCCTTATTTCTGGGCTGGTTTTATTGGGCTCCCCTAGCTGGGCTGTTTGCTCGGCCCCCTATCTGGCTGTGTTGTCGGGCTCCCCTATGCTGGGCTGTGTTGTCGGGCTCCCCTATGCTGGGCTGTGTTGCTCGGGCTCCCCTATGCTGGGCTGTGTTGCTCGGGCTCCCCTATGCTGGGCTGTGTTGTCAGTCCCCCCCCTTCTGGGCTGTGTGATCGGGCCCCCCCCTATGGGCTGTGTTGCCGGGCTCCTTTAGCGGGGCCCGTTGTCGGGCTCCTCTAGCTGGGCTAGTTGCTCGGGCTCCCTC
>JAODAL010079273.1:0-12633 GCA_025379985.1 Phyllomedusa bahiana | reverse complement strand
TTTCCCGGGACCAAAAAAAAAAAATGGGGAAAAGGAATTTCTTTAAAACTTTTGTTGGGGCTTTTCTGTTTTCCAGGGCCTTTCCTTTTCTGACCCCAAAAAAAAGTCCGAAAAAAAGGCCTTTTTTTTCGGAAAAAATTTCCCTCCGGGGCCACAGCTGGCCCAAACCTCTGCCCCGTTTTGTCCCGGGGTTTTTGCCCCACCATTTTTGGAAAACTTTGTTCCCTGTTGGAGGTGCTTCCCCAAACCACGGGGCTTGGGAGCTTTTTTTGGAAAAACGGGGAAGGGTAAGCCAGCCCAACACCCCCTTTTAAAAGGGGGCCCTTTCTCTTACTTCTACCTCCATGTCCCTACACCCCTCCTTTGCTCGTACCACCTGCATTTCGCTCCATGTTAAAAAAAGGATATCTTTTTTAAAAAAGGGTAGGGAAAAGGTTTTTTTGACGTCTCTTATTGAAAACGGCAAATCAAGCTTTTTTAAAAACCCCCCCTCAAATTTTCCTACACCCAACTAGGATTAGAAATAAAATTTTTTTGGGCAATCCCTGTTAAATCGGTTGGGGAAAAACCCGTAAGACAAAATCAACGTGTTTTCCTTCGGCCCCAGGGTTTTAAAACTGTCCAGTTGGATGGGAAATTGATGTTTTCAACAAAATACATACGGGCTATCTGCGCCAAATTTGGATTCCACCGGCGCAATAAAAATTTCAGAAGTTCCGGAGAGAAATTTAGTTTTTTGCAAAATGACAAACGAAACGTTACTAAAAAATTTTTCTATCAAATGTGTAAGGGGGGGCTTTTAAAAAAAACTAGCGCCGCACCACGTGCAATCAGCTTTTTAAAAAAATTTATACGGATAACAAACGGGTTTTTTGCACCTTAAATACCCCTGCTGACGACAAAATTGTGTATTCAAATTAAAAGTCCCAAGGGGGTCCTATGAAAAAAAAAGGGGGCCGCACCAAATTAAAAAAAAAAAAACCCTTTTTGAAAGGGATACGGATAATAAAAGGCGTTTTTTGCACCTATAAATACACCTGCGTTTACAACAAAATTGCTTTATTAAATTTAAGTGCAAGGTGGCTCTATGAACAAAAGTGGGCCGCACCAAAGTAAAAAAAACACCTTTTAAAAAGACGGATAATAAAAGGGTTTTTTTTTTGCACCCTTAAATAACACCTGCGGTGACTACAAAATTGCTGATTAATTTAAATGCAAGTTGGCTTATGAACAAAAATGGGCCCCACCAAAAATGAAAAAAAAAACCCCTATTTGTTGTTAAGGATAATAAAAGGTTTTTTGCACCATAAATACCCTGGGTGACTAAAAAATTGCTGTATTCAAATTTAAGGCAAGGGGGGCTCTTGAAAAAAAACTGGCCAAAAACCCAAAGTGAAAAAAAAAAAAAAAAAAAATTGGTACAGTAAAAAAAATTGATTTTTTGCAATATCAAATACACCTGCATTACGGAAAAATCTGTATCCTAATAAAAGACAGGTTGCACAACATACAAGTAAAATTTCAAAAAAAACTGGCCAAAAACTGTTAATTTAAAAACCCAATGCAAGCAGGGTCAAAGACATCTGGGTGCACAATACCCCTTTCCCCCTTTAAAAGCCTGCCGCCAAAGGTGTTGTCTGTGTTCGCCCCCCAGCCCCCCGGCCCCCTTCCCCCCCCCCCCTCCCCCCCCCCCCCCCGGGGGTGTTCAGCGTAGATGCCCTTTAAAAATTCTCGCCTAAGAAAATAAAAAAAGAAAATCTCTAATTACCTAGTTCTAAGTTTACGCTAAAAGTAGTTGTCTGTGTGAACAAATAAAACGTTTCGTGAGTGTTTTGAGAGAGCCCAGCCATACGTCCCGCTTTAGATCAAGAACACACTGAGGCTAAAAGGGAAGGGTGTTTTATGTAAAACGAGGTCATGTATTTTTTTCCGCCCCAAACAAAAATACACATCCGTCATGAGTCGCACACCCAGCTCACCCTCTCTATTCTCTAAGCTGATTTTGTGGCCGCCAAAAGACAGGAAGCCTGAAAATGGGGCATTTTAAAAGATTAAGGCAGATTTTAACCCAAATTATGCGTGACGAAAAAAATCCGTCAACATAAAAACCGTGCCAATTTCAAAATTTGTCGATAAAAATTTTCTAACAAGGGGTTTTGGGCTGGAGACATGCTTGGGCCCTTTTCCCGCCCTTTTTTCCTCTTTTCTTTGGCAAGGCAGTGGTGTCTTGGAGGTGCTTTTTTGGGGTTGTTATTCACAAGTGGGGTTTGTCAGTGGTAGCAAATCATTTCCAAATTGGGAATGGCTCTTAGGTTGCCTTGTTATTTTGATCCAAGATTGGGGTTTAAAGTTTCAGTGTGTACACAACACAAGCGTATCACCCTCAAATGGCTGTTCAAGGATTTACACATTTACAGGATGTGCACTTGGATGGATTGTAAAACAAAGGAGCCAGGGGTATTTACAAGGGGTTTTATTTCAAAAAGGGGGTTTTGATTGTTTTAAAACTGCATATCATGTGACCAAGAGGTTGCATTAAAACATAAAAAAAAACTATGTAAAAATTTGGCCGACATTATGTAACTTGGCACCTACACACCATTCTAAAAAAGTAAAAAAGAGTGTTTTAAAAGACACAGAAAGAAAACTTATGCGGCAAAATTTTTTCTGCAAACCCAACATTGGGCAAGAGTGTTTGTATGGCAGTTTCACACTAAACTTTGGTGCATTCTAGGCGCATTAAATTATATTGTGCAGGTAAGTAGATAGATGTCGCCCTTAATTTCTTTTGCATCTCTGTCAACAGCACAATGACAGGCATTTTGTTTGGCCTGTGGACTAGATGAAATCTTTAATGAACGTTCTATTTTCTAAAACACCACCCCAAACTGGTGGATGCAAGACCGGTCAGAAACCGTATAGACAATACAACCACAACAACCTACTTAAATATGAAAGGCGGAACGAAATCGTCCTCACTGATGAGGTATGTTCACTTGGTTTTTTGTCTGACAGAGAAACATCTGACTAAGTTGACATCAGTTTACATTCCAGGGAGCCTAAATATTTTTGCTGACAACCAAAGTTGAGGCTTAGTTCAAGGCTAATAGTACCTAAATCAAGAAGGCCTGTATGCACACTTTTCCTCACGCAAGACTCAACTGATTAACAAAAAGCATGTTCAAGCACATTTAAAAGATTGCTCAAAACTTTTTGACAAGCCGGAAATACGGGAATATATAGTCTGGCCCAGAGACCAAATTGAAAATCTTTGGATGCCTAAAAAAAACACTTTTGTTTTGGGGGGTGAAAGGGCAAAGCAACCCCCCCAAAAAAATAAACCATCCTACATGAATTTGGAGGTGGGAACATCATGGTGTGGGGCTATTTTTCAGCACACGGCAGTGGCAAACTTCATGTAATTGAGGGAAGGATGAATGGACAAATGTACTGAGAAAATCTTGATAAAAATCTGCTGCCATCTACCAGGATGATGAAGATGACACAAGTGTGGACATTTCAGAAAGGCAATGATCCCAAACACAGCCAAAGAAACTCTCAATTGGTTTCAGAGAAAAGAAAGCTGCTAGAATGTCCCAGCCAATCACTTGAGCTGAATCCAATAGAAAATCTATGAAAGGAACTAAAGCTCAGAGTTCATAGAAGGAGAATAACCTTCAGGATTTGAAGAATGTTTGTTTGGAGGAATGGGCCAAAATCCCACTTGAGCAATGCATACAACTAGTTTCTCCATACAGGCGGTGTCATATCATCACCAACAAAGGCTTTTGTACAAAGTATTAAATAAATTTCATTAAACGTGTTCATTACTTTTTCCCCGTGTCATTTATTTTTTTACACATAACTTAATTTATGGACATCTATGGTTTGATTTATTTGCCTGTGTGGATTGTATGGGTCGTTACTGACATCTGGTGAGAATTTCATGTAAATAGCACCTTTAGAAATATATTTACTTAGAATATTAGTGACGTATTCAATACCTACTTCACCTGCTATATATTTCCATCAGAAGCTATGATCCAGAAGGTGCTTTCCAAAGCCCAGGAAGATCAGTCCTTTCTAATAGCTGTGATACCATTCTGGCACAAAAGGGTGTGTTTCTCCCAATTGATAAGGATGAACCGCGGTGGGTATTGGACATTTTCCCGTAGGCACAACCTGGTGTCTCAGGGTAGCCACATGTGCTCCAACCTTAAGAAGACTGAGATTAACCACCTAGAGGCTGATGGGACCATATTGACATTTGTGGGTCTTTGGATGTCGCAACCTACATAATGGTGTCATAGGACAACCTAATGTACTTCACAATAGATGGGATGCTTCTGAGACCTTATATCCTGCTCAAATGGGTGTCAGAGAAGATTCAAAGCTGTACAGCTTAGTATAACGCAACCAGAGGTCAATGGTGAATTTCTTGGGTCTCAAATCAGTCCAGAGGCTATGCTATGAATACGATCTACTCTAGAGTAAGATCAATATTCTTGAGATGATGTTTGTCAAAGGGACAGTCAGTTACCTCCCTCAGTCCTGGTTGTTCTTCTTTCAGAATTGGGATTGACAAAGGTCTCAACCCTTCTTCCCTGAACATAATTTAACAATATAGACCTGTCCTGAAGTCCTATACGCTGTGGACCATGTGGTGACGGAATTCTTCAAAGCGGTTGACAGACTAAGACCCAGACGTTCCCAATCTATGTCATCTTGGGACCTTAGCTTGAAAAACTTAACCAAACCCTCTTCTGAGCCACAACTGGGTGGTTTTCTACAGTTTCTGTCTTGGAAAGTGACTTTCCTGTAAGCCATCATATCAGCTAAACATGTTGGTGAATTGCAAGCCCTGGAGTGCACTGGTCCTTATAAAGTATTTCTCTAAGACAGGGTGCTTCACAGGTTCCTACCTGATTTTAGACCAAATGTACCATCTCGGGCCAATAAAAATTTGACTATTGTCCTTCTAGATTTTGGCATGGATTTGAGCTCTGAAACAGAGAACTTTGGATCCCTGAATGTAGGTATAAGCTTGGACATCTATTTTTAAAGAGCCTCCTCCTTTTACAGAATTGAGAACCTCTTAGTGATTACTTTTGTGTCCAACCAGTGCTCTAAATCTTCCAAACCAACCTCAGTTCCTGAGGTCTTAACCCAGACAGGGCCGGGACAAGGCATTTTGGTCCCCCTTGGCGAGTACACCCAAGGGCGCCCCCCCCTCCCCTCGCTCAAAAAAAAAACCCCCCCCCCCCACCACACAAATTTCCCTTTTAAACCCGCCCCATCCTTCACAATTTTCTGCACATTCCCATAGCTCCCAGCCTTTCTTCAGCAGTAAATGCACAATGAAAAAAACCCTGCAAATTTTGCATTTTAAAATCGTCCCTCCGTATGACAGTGCAATACCAAACAGTCACCGAATAATCCCGATACCTGGAGAAATCTACCAGACGAATGTTTTTTAAAAAAACACTCCTAAAAAACCCAAGGCCCAAAACTATTACTATTTAAGGGCTCAAATAATTCTGCCAAACTGACCGAACGCGCCCCCCAACAGGTGACTTATCGCTTACACAAGGTCTGTAGACATTCCCACCGCCATACTTACATTATGGGAGATATAGTTGATGTAGGCTTGCAAAAATTTAAGGATTACACTGCGTTACATTAGGACTACCGGGAATTTTTCTGATCACGTGTTCATTTTCCCCTTTTTTCTCCATTCCCCCGGTTCACACTTATCCCCAATTGCTCCCGGCCAAAGACTCCCCTGAGGATTTGGACACAAATATCTTAGATTCCTCACTTTTCCAGTAACTCCTTAATTATAGGTATATAAGCCCCCTTTTATCGAAGGTATATAGAAAAACCTCTCGTAGGCAGGTTATAGATATTGTCCCCTTAGACAGGTAGGATAAAAATAGGGGCACTCAGGCAGGTTTAAAAAGCTAGGGGCTCGGCAAATATATTGCTAGGGGGGGTTTCAGGCGGGCAATGGGGGCTCAGGAGGCGATGGGGCTATGTATACAATAGGGAAGCAAGCCACCCAAAAGTTCTCCTTGTAAATTGCAAAAGTGCAGGATGCAAAAAAAAAAAAGTGTTTGGTTCTGCTAGAGGAGGCGATTTTGGGGTGTACCTGAGGATTGGGAAGCTTATTGGATAACAATGTAAATACTCGGTGCAAATGGGCCCGAAAATTTCGTTTGAAGGTTATGCTTTACTACTAATTTCTCAGCTTTCCCCATCCATTTTTCCCTAGATTAATTTGGCTTTATCTATTCTTTATTTTTTTCATGTCTTTAACTTAATTCATTTAATGTCTTACATTTTATATATTATTTTCTAAAGTTTTCTTTGTGATTGGTTTTTTGTCCTTTTTTAAATTTTTATTTTGTTTATCTAATTTTTCCCATAGGGCAATCGTACTTAATATGGTATGTTTTCATAGGGCAAATTTATCTCCGTGTTTGGACATGTGACCCCCTGGAAGTGCTCACAAACTTTAACAACCCCAAGAGTATAGATTTTTTCCTTTTTGGGCCCCCATGTGCGGTAATCTCTCGGCTTGCGTCTTTATAAATGGGTTCTCTTGGTACTGCGCTGAGACGATCTGGCATGCCTGGGGAGCGGGGGGTTCCTCTTTTGTGCCATTTATCAGGGGGTCTTTTCGACTCGGGGGTAAAGCGTTTCGGTTCCGGGCCCTTCGAAAGGGGCTGGCATTCGGCCGTTTTGCCCCTTTGTGCGCGGAGTTTATCTGGCATGTCCGGGAAAGGGCGGTGGCATTTCCGTCCAAGGCCTTCCGGCGTTTCCCAGACGGCGGGGCGCATGGTCTTACAAAGGTGGAATTCTCTAACTATGCCATTTGGTTTAATTATTTAATTTCTCCCCCAAATTTGCTTTTGCAGGTAAAATTTATTTATCTCACTTTTTCACATGTTGTCGTATAGTAAAGGGCAGTTGTTTTCTAAGCCCGAAACCGTCAGGCCCTTGTCTCTTCATGCCTGTCATCGATATTTCCAATTTTTGACTGGGGGTGCTTTATTTTTTACTTGTATTTTACACCGCTTAATAAAATTTTTTGCATATCTTTTAAAAGGCCGACATTTTTGCGGTGCTGGATACCCCCTACACTCACTGGTTGGGGGCCGGCAGGGTATGGGGGCCACGGCGGGGTATCGGGGCCAAGGGAGGGTTTTTTAGGGGCCCAGGCGGCGTATTTGGGGGCCCCAAGCAGGGTATGGACCTCAGGCAGGCGTTTAAAGGGGGGTTAGGGGCACCTAGGGGGCCACCCGGGAGGCGAGGGGGGCCACAGGCAGGGATATGGGGCTCAGGCCCGGGGTATTTGGGGGGCCCAGGCAGGCGTATGGGGGGCCCCCAGGCAGGTATAGGGGCCACAGGGGAGCCGTACAGGGGCCAGGGAGGCGTTTTTAGGGGCCCAGGCGGCGTATGGGCCCAGGCAGGCGTTGGGGGGCCCCAGGCAGGGGATGGGGGCCAAGGGGCGTATGGGGGACCAGGGGGCGTAAATTTTGGGGGGCCCCGGCAGGCTATAGGGGGCCACAGGCAGCCGAAGGGGCTCGGCAAGCGTTTGGGGGCCGGCAGGATATAGGGGCCCAGGCAGCCGTTTTTTGGGGGGGTCAGGGGGCGTATGGGGACCAACAACAGGCTTTTGGGGGGTCAGGGGAGGCATTATAGGGGGCCGAGGCAGGTATTATAGGGGGCGCAGGCAGGCATTATAGGGGCCCAGGCCAGGTATGTGGGCACAGGGGAGCGTTGGGGGCCCAGGGAAATATAGGGGGCCACAGGAGGCATTATTGGGGGCCGCGCAGGGGATTATGGGGGGCAGGGAGGATTTAGGGGGGGGCGCGGCAGGCATTAGGGGGCCCCAGGCAGGTTTTAGGGGCCGCAGGCAGCTTATGGGGGCCGCAGGCAGGACATGGGGGCCGCAGGCAGGAAATTGGGGGCCAAGGGCAGGCATTTTGGGGGCCACAGGCAGAATTAGGGGGGCCCCAGGCGGCACTTAAAAAAAAACAACATTAATACTTACCAATTCCGGGGGCCCCGCGCTCCTCTTCGTCCCTTTGCCGCGCGCTCCTCGGCAGCTCTGGGTTGCAGGCCTGTGAAAGCGCTGTGCGCCCGGGACAGGCAGGGCGCGGGCGCACGGGGGCCGGGGGGGTCTTTAAGGGTTGAGGCCCGGGGGCCCGCTTTTGTCGGCCCTGCAGTCCCGGGGGATTTCCGGATCCTCCGGGGGGACGGGCCCGACATGTTGCGGGGAGGGGCGCTTGCTCTCTGCTCCGCAGAAGCGGTCACAGAGACCGCCGCGCTTAGGCCCACGGCAGCAGCCTGGAGCCGGGCGAGGGCGGGGCCCTCGGCGCCCTAGGGATAGGTGAGGTGGCGCCCTAGGGGTCGCCCACTTTTGGCTACCCTCGTCCGGCCTGGACCCAAACCCTCTACCCCTGCACTGAGAGAGCCCTGTTTTCTGTTGACAAAAAACTGCATGCGGGCCCTTTGGTCCTCGCCAATCCCTTTTTAAACCCTTCAGAATTTTAGCAATATTTGGAGGATTTTTCCTCTTTTTGGGTGGTAACCTTTTAAAATCTTTTTGGGGTCCCTCCCTATTAGCAGTTGTCTCATAAAATAACACAAAGAGCAGAGTCTGGGTTGGTGTTTTATAAAGTAATATGTTCATTAAAGATTTCATCTGTCCTATCAGTGTGCAGGCTGAAGAAATCTCCAGTATTGTGATGCTGACAAAATAAGGGAAAACATACCGTATTTATATTCTAAATTAAAAACATCCCTGGAATCCTGTTGACCTGGAGAAATAAAGTTAACATATCATTTATAAAATTAAATTAAACTCAAAAGACCAGGGGACAGTCATTTTATTTTCACATTTAATACCCAAAATTTTTTTTTTTTGGTACAATAAATACCCCGAAAATAAGACAGCGTCTTATATTAATTTTTGCTTCTAAAGATGTGCTACGTCTTATTTTCAGGGGATGTCTTATTTTTCCATGAATAAATTATAGCGTGCTATACTAGTGTGTGTGTATATATATATATTAAAGTTTAGAGTCACAAACCATAGAATATATGTATGTAAAGGACATTTATGGCAGCTGTACTGACTTATCTCAAAGGATGGCAAATGTGACATGCTGGGACTTGTAGAACTAGAAGTCCCAGCATGCCCCATCAGCCATCCTGTGAGATGTGTGTGTCTGTCTGTACAGTATATGTGTGTATGTGTCTGTGTGTGTCAGTATCATTGCTCTGTTCTCCCCCCTCTATCCTCTGTTACTTACTTGTACTTTCTGTCTACTCTCCTTTGGATGTTCGGGACCTGTGGTGACATCAGTCACATGACTTTCCTTCACAGGTCCTTCAGCACTCTAATGATTTCCGCTATGTCTTATTTTCGGCGGGTGCCTTATATTACGGAATTCAACAAAATCTCTGCTATGTCTTACTTTCAGGGATGTCTTATTTTTGGGGAAACACGCTAATGCTATTAAAAGGTAAAACTTGTCCTGCAAAAAAAACCCTTTGTATAGTTATGTTGATGGAAAATAAAAAAGTGAAAAGAAATGATAAAAATAAATGAAAACATCACTAAAAATCGTTGCGTCAGATAAAAATTAATGTATTGTATTATGCAATGAACATATCTAACGCTTTTTAAAGTCTTTCGATAACTTTCCATTTTCATGTAAACTAATGGTGTGCAGCATCCCTTAAAAAACAAAATTGCAAACCAATTGGTGAAACAGAAAACGTTAATTTCTGAAGTAACCTAAGTAATGGCAGCATATTACAGATATAGGTCTGTACTTATAGTAGCCTAAAGTGGCCATCTGGCTAAATGGAGTGCTGAAAGAACACACAGGACTCATAGTTATGAGTTAAGTATAATTATTAGGAGACCACCATCTTCACTCGTTACATTGCTCAGATGCTCAATATAATTACAATTTGACATTATAGATAGTATGTTTAAAAAAAATCTGCGGTTTCCAATGCTATTAGCAGGACTAGATGTGATTAAATGTATGATTATATTCCTTCCATGTTAACATCATATTGGAAATTATGTTCTATTTCCAAGCACTGTGAGACTGTACATGTGGCTGTGGTCTTATTTGGCTTTTCTATGAGCTTTGATCCAACAAAATTTCTGTTTTATAGTTTTATATTTTATACCCCATTTACCAAAAAATTTAAAAAGAAAATACTTTGTAAAACCCATATTTTTTCTGGGTTGATTTTTGATTTTTTCATTTTGGGAAATTTTTAACCTTGTTCTCTTTTTTGGGTTTTTTTTTAAGACATATTGCTATATGGCAAAAAAAAAAGTTATAGGAAAATTAAATGGGTTTTCCCACCACATATGTTTGGGCACCTATTTCCAAACCCCTGGGGCCTTCAGCTATGGTCCCGGCATAAAAATGAAAACCCCCAGACCGGCATTCACAAAAATGGAGCCCCCCAGCGGGTTTGGGGAAAATACAACTCCCATCATTTCCCCCTGGTTTTTAGCTTATTAAAAGCATGATGGGGAAATTTTTTGTTCCCAAAAGCCCGGAGGGCCGCCGTTTTAGGATGCCTGCTTTTGACCATTAAGTGGGTTTTTTCTTTGCGCCAATTTTTCAATGGGGGTGAATGTCAGGTTATGTCCCCTTGAGAATTGAGCAATGGTGAACACCCTCTTGACAGGGGCTTTGCAAATTTAAAACTATGCTTTCAAGGGGGTTAACCCACTGCTCAATTCTCAGGGAAATATGAGCACTCTACCTGTTCAGAACTGAACAGTGGATACAAATGGCACCTCAGATTTAAAAACTTGGGGAGTGACCCAAAAATGGGCACTTATTGGTTTAATGAAATTTAAAAAAATGCCGAAAAGTGGATTGGGAAAGGGGTGGGAAAAAACTTGGCCCGCTCTATTTTGGAGCAGACCTAACATTTTGAAGGCTCTAGAAAACTCCTTTTTAAAATGGGACTTCTAAAAAAATTTCTTTTATGGGAAAATGAACTTGGGTTTTTTTATTGGCCTAGGGACTATTGCATTTTACCCAAACAAGCAGGAAATTGCTTAATATTTCCCATTGTGTGGTTGTGCTGTAGTGAACAATGTCACAACTATGTTATTACTTGATTTTTTGCTCTATAGGTTCTCTCTCATCCTACGTGTCTACGTTCCCCAAAAATCCCATGTATTTCCCTTTTGGGGTCTGACTATGGGGAAAAGTTTTTTTTTAGTGGGGAATTGCTTTGCAAAATGTAGATAGTGTGGAAAAAAAAAAAATTGAACATTTTTTAAAACATTTTATACAGCTTTTTCCAATTTTTAACCCCGTTTAAACTTTCTAAACATTGTTTTTCCCCCTGGAACCTCTTGTTTTTTGGTTTTCCCTTTTTGGGATAATCAAAAAAAAGAAAATTTTTTAAGAGGGAGTGGGGAGAGAGAGAGAGAGTGTGTGCGAAAGAGCGGGGTGCGAGAGGAAAAATTTAGAAAAAGAAAAGAACCTTAAATAAGCAAGGGGGCCCGGGGGATTTACCTCATTTTAATTTTCCCTGTTTTTTTTCTCATTTATTTTAGTAATATCCCCGGGGGTGTGATGCCCCGTTTTAAAAATTTTAAAACAAAAGGGATAACTGGCAAGGCAAGCAAGCCCGGCAATGATGCCTTTTTGGGTTTTAAAACTTTAATAAAAAATGTTTTTTCAAAATCGACTGGAAAGCACTGGGAAAAGCTGTTTATATGGAAAATTTTTAATCTTTGGTGAATGGAAATTGTTTCCCTTTTCTGTGTAATTTTTTCAAAAACTGAGACCCAAAATTAAATGAAATCATCTTGTTGCTGAAAATAAGTCTAAAAAAGGATTGAAGGTCCCTTGGGAAATCTTTTTTTGTTTTCATATGCATTTGTACAAAAAATTTACAAGTTTGTCTTAAGCATTCTCAAAGTGGGTGACTCTTTTTCCCAAATAACAACCCGTTTTCAGGGGTTTGTTGGTTTGTTTTAAAAATGCTTTACTTTTTAGAATTTGCAATTTCTTTAAAATTTTTACGAAAAAAATAAATTATTGTCCCCAAATTTTTCACTGGCCCAATGGGAGTACTAAAATGGCAGGCCTGCCACTACATCTGCTCAGCAAAACCCGGGAAAAGTTTTAATTTTTTTTTTTCCCCCTTTGCTGGGAAAGGGAAATGCCGGCTGTAACATACACACTTTTGTCATTATGATGAAAATGTCTGTGAAATGATGTAAATGTCTGTTGGGAGGGCACCCTCTTGTCTAACATGAGATGGCTCCATAGGGCAGGTTTCCCACCTCTGCCCTTTAAATTTTTTCCCCGTAATTTCTAAAAGGGCAAAGTTTTTTTTTTTTTAGCCTACCTTCTGGGTTCATGTAACTACCTAAAGGGGCATGTAACTACTTAGAGGGGGATTAAATTTTTTTTCTTTCTCCAAAAGGGAAGGGGTTTTTTTATCAACCTTTCAGGGGCCTTAAAAAGGGGGGGGACCTATTTAAAACTCTTTGGTTTATAATTTATTATCCCCCGACCTGGGGGGGGTTTGTATATAGTTAATTTCTTTTTTGGACCACCATAAAAG
>JAODAL010079272.1:0-12633 GCA_025379985.1 Phyllomedusa bahiana | reverse complement strand
GGAGACCGGGGGACTAACACCCGAATCGGGATCTCATTCTCAGATTCCTGCAGCCTAAAAAGGTGGGGAGGCCTAAAGGGGGGGGGGGGGGTACTGTAATGGGGTGCGCCGCGGGCCGGGCCACGGACCGCGGTCGCACCCGCGTTCCCCAGAACGGATCCCCAGCGTGGACGAGGGGCGCCACGGGCCGCATGTCCGGCCGCGGCGTCACCCGTTCCATCCACTCACCTGGCCTCGCTCCCGTCCGGTCCTCGTCCCCTGCCGGCCGGAATGCGCATGACAACTGTCAGTCACGATGCCCACAATGCATTGTGGGCATCGTAACATCACAGATGACCTCGGGAAGTGACTTTCACTTCCCGAGGGCATCTGACTGTAGTTCGCTGCCGCACTGTGGTGCGGCAGCCGCCGGGAGCAGGCTGGAGGAGCTCACTCCTCCTCCCTGCGGCTTCATTACCGCAACCATGACAGGTAGCGGTAATGAAGCATTAATCACCCGTGGCCGGAGTGAGCTCCAGCCGCGGGTGATACGACATGCGGCCAGCGGTAATATACCGCTGGTCCAATGTCGCGATCGTGCGCGGCTTTCCCGCAAGCCCGCACGATCGCCAGGACGTATGCATACGTCCAGGTGCGTTAACCCCCAAACCACCTGGATGTATGCATACGTCCAAGGTCGTTAAGGGGTTAATGGTAATCGTATATCGGCTCAAAGATTACAATAATCTGTTATCAAACCGATGACTATTATTGCCGTCATCGCTCATCACTAGCCCTGTATTTAAATAATGTTGACCAGAACTGCAAGTTAAAAAGGGCCATCATTTCAAAAATCTATAACAAGCCCCAACTACCACCTACCATATGCTGTTGAAAGTGATGTCTTCTTATGTTGCAAATGGGCTTCAGATCATTAGACAATGGTACGGCTGCTACATTTTTCCCAACTTAAACTACTCCACTGATATGGCCAAAGCTGGCACCAAGCACATGCCCTATCTATCAGCCCTTCTAATCTACTCCTCTGCTGAGTGAAAAGTTTATATGTATACAGTATCTCACAAAGTCAGTACATCTCTCACATTTTTGTAAAATTTGTATTATATCTTTTCATAGGACACCACTGAAGATATGACACTTTGATACAATTCAAAGTAGTCATTGTAAATTTGCTGTGTCTTGAAAATTACACACAGCCAGCCATCAATGTCTAAACCGCATAAAGCGATTTAGAACTGGTCTATCAGCACCAGAATTCATACATGTCGCCCTGTATGTCTGGGTAAGAAATATGCTATAAAAATGTATTGCTTGTAAAGAATTTCAAAATGTTGCCTCTAGTACACTTGTATGTGCTAAAAGGTGATTACTACACTGATGTATTTGCTTACAGCTATGTATCTTTTAGAATGAGCTATTGGTGGTTAATGTAATGCAAATTGCACTGCTTTTATTTAGTAGAATTACAGACCATGAAATGACTGACCCTGAGACACTGTATTTTCTAATTAGCTTAAAACTACTTGAGTTTATATATGTTTGTTTTTGCCCAAGCAAAGATGTGGCACTGAAGGTTAATTTAACTTCTAATCTCAAATCAATTTTATTAGTTCAGTGCATCTAATAACAGGTTGTCTTGCCAAAGCTATGTACAGCAATAATTTCTTCCGTTAATAAAATGTGACTATTTTTTTTACGCTGATGATTATAGCCTCTTTGCTTATGAAGCAGGAAGTGTCAATCAGATGAACATAATGAAAAGATTTTTCTTTCGACTGATAAGCTCTTATCAAATAATTATCCATAACTTCCTCGGCCTAAACTGTAGATTTGTAAATGGTTGTACAATTATCTGGGTTCAAAAGGCCAACTCAGTAAGTGCTCAAAGTGAACTCAAATTGAATCTAGACATCTGACTTGTTGAATAGAGTGTATATATTTAGTTAATTGAAAAGAGCGTACTAGAAAAATAATATTTCAGATCATTTCATGGAATGTCTTTTTTAGATAGCTGCTCATTTCGTAAGAGAGCTTTTACGGTACAGAATATCTTTACCAACAATATTAGAGTATCATGATGTGATAAATTAATCACCAGTGTGGTTGGTTGCATGAACTAAGCACATTTTTTCAAAATGTTGCACAGAGGAGCCTTGATCCTTGTTTCTAAGAAAATATAGCCTTGTGTACCTCATCAATCTCCATGGGCCAAAGAGAATAAAGAAATATAGCATCATACCCAAGCAACTCATTTCAACCTCCTCCCCACCGGAGCACTTATTCCCCCCTTCCCAACTCCATTTGACACTTTATTTTCTATCCTCTACTATCCATCCTTTTTGGAAACACATTTACACTCCCCACCCTCCCCAGAAGAATATTTTTTGTCATGGCCAAAGGAAACAAATTAATTTTAATATGGAGTTGGTTTCAGATGCCAGCAGCAGAGTGCTTTATACAACATAAGCCAACATTACGCATTGTGATCAGTTTTTAAGAATTGTTTTTTAACTCATCCCTTGTATCAGTAAGTACGGCTTTTTTTCTGTGACTTTAAGTAAGTTGAATTTTATTCTGTGTGATGTGTTTGTAAACTCGGTGTTTGAATTTGCAAGACCAAGAGGACTCTTGGTGTGGGTTAAAATCTTCTGTATTTTGGGGGACGTGGCTGAACATGGCGGTGTGAGGACGCATGATTGAGAGCTCCTCTTCCTCAGCGCAATTACCCTGCTGAAATAACTGCCTTCAAGATGGGAAAAGCCACTAAAAGAATGAAGAACAAACCTGCTTCTCATCCTCCTTCTCCTCAGCAAGGAATTGGCGCTTTCTTCAACCACTCGGCTGCGGCGGCCGAGGCCGGTAATGCGAGCGGTAGCGCAGCTGCCTCCCACTCTGTGGTGTCCCCATCAGCTGCAGGCACCCGCGCTTCATCCGGTCTGCTGAGCTGCTGGTTTATACAGGCCTGGGGACCGGAGACATCCCGCAAAGGCTCCCTGTTGACCACCATGTGGAGGGACCCGGCGGCTATCTTCTGGATCGGGTAGGAGTGTCTGTGGGTCTCTTAACCCCTCCACGGCCCCTGGAGATAAGTCCCTCTGGGGGCTGAGTGTGCACCCCGCGGGCTCAGTCTGCTCCTATGCCCTCATCTCTTCCTCTGGACACCTGCAGGAGCCCGGTTGTAAAACAAAGGGGGCCTGGGAAGATGGCCATTCCACCTTCCTGCTCCTCACAATTAACTCCTTCCGTGCCCTCTGCACAGCAAGTGTAATTTATCCACCTGCTACAGCCCTCTCTCTGCGGGCCTTGGGGACACTTGCCCTGTCTCCACCTCAGCTGCCACAAAATGGCACCCAGCAGCAGCTAGCAGTGTTAGAGAGCACTACACCTCTGCAAGGAGCCTCATCGCCTCAAGCAGGCAACCTGTCACCCAGGCCACCAGCTCAGGGGTCTCCATTTATTTCTCTGCCCCGGATAGTGGGGGCCCAATATTTACAACAGCTGCAAGTAGGCATCTTGCCTTCTCCTGACTCACAACCGGATCCCCCACAGCAACAAGCTGGCACTCTGCAATTACGCTACCCGCATGCGGGTACCCCGCCAAGGCAAAGCCCACAAGCCGGAATTCTACTATTCCCAGACCCACAGGTGGGAACCCTGCACCTCCATAACCCGCAAACAGGGTCGCTGCAATTAATAAACTTGCAAATAGGGACTCTGCAATTACTAAACCCACAAATAGGGACTCTGCAATTACTAAACCCGCAACCAAGGACTCTGCAATTACAAAACCCACAACCAGGGACTCTGCAATTACAAAACCCACAACCAGGGACTCTACAATTACAAAACCCACAACCAGGGACTCTGCAATTACAAAACCCACAGGTAGGGACTATGCAATCACAAGTCCCACTAATGGGATCCCCACAGCTACACCGTACACCGATGGGATCCCTACAATTACAGGGTTCAACAGCAGTGACCCTGAAATCACAAATCTCGCAAGCTGAAACCCTGGAATCATCATATCTACCATTGAGTCCTACACAATCCACCAGCCCGCACATAGAGAATGCGCAATTGCAGTCCTCTGGGGATGCTGCCGTACAACTGCCCTTGCAAAACCCGGCCTTCTCTACAAAATGGCACAACATCCAAACCTTGGGAGGGGGAACATCACCACCGTGGTCCTCAGGCTCTTCGTGAGGTGAACCCCCTCATCTGCTGCAGCCTAGTGGTGTTCTAATGGTCCCTTCCCCTCAAGTGCTCCCTCCCATCTTACTCACCCAGGCTGCAATATTCTTCTTGGAGCGACCGCCAATGTGGTGCCCTCACAACCATGCAGCCTTGGCGGGACTCCTCCGATCCTCAGGCCTTCAACGTCGCCTTCTCCCACCACCTGCTCCCCTCCGAGGCCTAGCACAACCTCACATTCCCCGGTTGCTGCTGCCCCACTAGGGGAGGATGACAGGCCAGTGTCGCTGTCGGATTTCCGCAAACTAAACCACGATCTGCCGACCAAGTCCGATATCTCTTCCATTGTCAGATGGGCCATGGATGAATGCAAGCAGGAGTTTGCGCAATTTCGCTCGGATCTGACTGCCGTTTCTTCCAAAGTAGATGCCCTAGAACAAGCACAAACCTCCTCGGAGGCATCTATTCAGTCTCTCCAGTCTACCGCTCAATGCCATTCTCAGCAGCTCTTCGCGTTGCAGCAACAGCTGGACGACATTAAAAATAGAAGTAGATGCAACAACTTGAGAATCCAAGGATTACCCGAATCGGTGGCACCTGCTGATCTTTACCCTATTTTAACCTCTATTTTCAACGAGCTGCTGGGCAGGGCGCCAAATGCCCACATCGAAATTGACAGGGCACACAGAGCCTTACGTCCTACAGCCCTTGACCCCGACCAGCCCCGAGATGTCATCTGCCGGATACATTTTTATGCCATCAAGGAAGATATTCTACGTCAGGCTAGGCAGCGTCGCAAACTCCTATACAAAGACTATCCAATCTTACTACTGCAGGACTTGTCCAGACACACGCTAGCACAGCAGGCGGCCCTGAAGCCCATTCTGGAGATCCTAAAGGATAGAGGCATCCTATATAGATGGGTTTTCCTTTTTCCCTGATTGTACGCAAGGGTGACAAAACCATGGTTCTCCGGTCTCCAACAGACATCCATACATTCTTAAAGGAAATGGACATTGCGGATGTAACTCTCCCACCCTGGCCGTCGATGTCGTCTTCCTCCTCCAAAGGCCCCATCAGGAAGGCCCCCGTCCCGCTGGTCTACCCCCTAGAGGATCTCGTTGACGCTGGAGAAATCGTTCAAACTCTTCCTCTCTCTCCAACCCGGGTTGACACGGTGCTGTGAGGAACTGCCTCTGTTTTTTTTTTCTCTCTCTTCCAGTCATCAGTTGGGACTGGTTGTTGGGGTGATACCCCTTGTCTTCTCTCCGCCCTGACACTTGCTAGGGAGTCATCAGCCACAGTTCTGGATTTGAGTGCCTAGGTTCGTTCCTTATCCGGTTATTAAGGCTCTCATGCTGCCAGGTTGCTTTGTTAGGCAGAACTTTCTGTTTAGGTTTGTTGCTCATTGTCCTTGCTGTGGTTCCACAGGTCAGCATGCATTATGGGCCTATGGGGGCCTGCCCCCTGTAAAGCCTTACGCATCATCGGCAGACGTTGCACCGTTCTATATAGTTAAAAGAGCATTAAAATACATGGAAATCCCTAAAGAAGCATTTATGCTATCTATCATACATGAAAAAACTTTGAGATTCTTAGTTCACTGTTTTGATAAAAAAATGCTTAAGCCCCCCACAAACTTACAACGTGATCTCAGGTCGGGTGGTCCTACGCATTTTTACCTCTAAATAGACCCCAAATTCGGGCCTTCATGGGGTAAAACCGCCCTCCATACCCAAGGGGGAAAAGAAAAAAAAAAAAAACACAACCTTGCAAGCTGACTAATAATGCCTGTGAAAATGGGTGGGGTGCAAAAAAAAACAAAAGGGACCCCTTCTTCCTCCCTATATAGTTTAAAAGAATATATCCCAAAATACAAGTATATTTTGCACAAAAAAAAATTTCTGAAAAAACAAAAATGTAAACCTGGGTCCCCAGGCAAGGTTGCGGAGGGGGCCTAAATTTTGGCTTTTGAGAGGTAAAGATAGTTTTAGGACCACCCGCCTGGATAACTTGAAAGTTCGGGGTGGCTTAAGATTTTTTTATAAAAAACATGTGAATAAAAATCCAAAGTTTGTTCTATATAGTTAGGCCCGATGCATGGTGTCATAAAAAACAAAACCCCCATGCTTTTCCCGCACTATTTCTCCTTCAAATGGAGTTGTTTTACGTGTATACAATGCTTGTTTACTATGTTCCCCCAATAGGCAGGCCCTGCGTGGCCCTTTTTGGGTTTTTCCGGGGGACCCCGACTTTCTAGTCCTTTTTCTAGCCTTTATCACCGACTTGTGTTAAATTATGTTCTAATATCTCTCCTCCATACTTCGTCGGAGTTTTTTTTCTTTCTTCCATCTTCCCTCCCCCCTCTTCCCTTCCTCTTTCCTTAGGGCGGGGGCGTGCCTGGCGATCCCCCCGGGCTCCCTTGATCCAGATCATCGCTTACTGCCCATCCAGCGGAATTGACCTTTGCTTCCTTAAAACGAAAAGGGTTTAAAACACTCCAGAGAAGGGGGCACAGATACTCTCCCTTTCCATCACTAAGGTACAATAATTTGCTTCCAAGAAAACATTTAAAATAGGTCATTCCCCTTTAGCAACAAATACTACACTCACGGCCCCTTTGCCAAAAGTCAGGACCCAGGTCCAGGGGGGGTCGCCTTGCGATTACAAATCGCTTGTCCCCAGGTTATGATTGTCAGTGGGACCCCCTACCGGTTCTCAGCACTTATTCTCCCCCCTCACGTTGCAGGCCAAGCCTTTACTTCAAAATCCCTATGCCCCTAACTGGGGCCCCGGCCTCTTTCTTCCAATCCTCCTCGAAAGACATTTTTGGGCCCCTAAAGGGCATTTGTCTTTGTGGAGTTTCAATCTCCCCCTGGACCCCGACATTTGACAATTCCCCCGGGAAATCCCCCTACCATTCGCTCCCCCAAATTAGTTAAAAAAGCCCTTAGGCACCTCCAGCTGTGTGATCCCTGGAAAATTAAACCCATCCTTGGACGGGACTATAGTTTTTATTCCACGCCACAGCCTCATACGCCGGGGATTATTCATGCTTTCACACAAATTCTTCCGTGGCTACTTTTACCCCATGGGAAACACTTAGGGTCTGCCCACCCCCCGTGAATCTCTCTCTTGTTTCAGCGCTGACCAGGCCAGTATGGTCTTGGGGGCTTAATAAATCTCCCCTTTTGGATTCCGGTGTGCCCTGGACCCCCGGAAAACCTAGAGCACTTCTACGTGGACCACTGCGGGACCCCCCTCCCCAATCTTGCAGTGGGAAGCGCTTAAAATGTTATAAGGGAGTCTGATTGGCAGTTCGGCTGAAGAGGGAGAGAGCAGCAATCTTAATGGCCTTACAAATATTTGAAGCTTTTGATATTGGCACAAGCGGGCCTCTAGCGGAGCCCCTCCAAGAGCCCCGGGCCCACCGGGGACTAAAGTAAAGATATTCTGGAATCTTTGGAGACGCTCCTGCAATTTGGCGGAGTCGTTTCACGAATATGGAAAAAAAAGGGGAAAAATTTCTCCTAGACCTTCGCAGTCAGGTTCCCTGCTCTATATCTAATATAAAGGACCCAAAAGGTTCTTTGGTCCACCTCCCAAGGAAATAAGCGCATCTTTTCTCCTTCCCCGGATTTTCCTAAATTCCCCCTGCCCCTGTTTCCCCCCCCCCCAGCTCTCCCCTGAATCCATTCTGGGTTTGCCTTTCCCTATACCTTTTCGACACTTGAACCCCCTTCACCCCCTCAAGAACTCGATTTTGGCTATCAAAAACCTCCCTGGGGGAACCCCCGGGCCCGACGGCTTCACCAGTTTTAAAACTTTAAAAAATTTTTCCAAGACTCCTCTCCCCATTATGCTTAAAGCCCTTTTAAACGTATTTCGGAAAGGAATCCTTTCCCCCCCAAATCCACTTTAGCCCCTACGCGGTCATCCCAAACCCGGGGAAAAAATCCCACGTCTGTGGTAGTACCGGCCCAAATCGTTGTCAATGTTGACATTAAACTCTACGCTAAGCTTATGCTAACAGACTGAACCCTTCTTGTCGGCTCTGATTCACCTACCAAGTGGGCTTTTTCCCGGGAGGGGAAACCTGCGAAAATACCCTCAAAACCCCGACTTAAACCTATGCCCACCGACACATATTCCACTATGGTCCCATCATTTGAGCCGAAAAAGGCTTTTGATAAGATTGCCTGCCCCCCTTATTGCAAACACTCCCCCAATTTGGAATTGGGGCCCCCCCTCATCTCTAAAATTAGGCCCACCACTTCCCCCCTGCAAAAATTTTAAAATTAATGGTTTCTTTCCCATGTCCTCCACATTTTGCAATGGGACGCCGGGGGGCCCCCCCCATCTCCCTTCTCTATATTCTTATTATGAGGGCTGTGGTTATCCGCGCCAACCCAGACATACAGGGCTAGCATTGGTAAACCCTACTATATGCTTGCATTTGCAGTGACCCGGTCTACCATAACCCCACATTTCAATGCCCTCCCCGGTTCAGTTTACGAGGTTCGTCAGTGGTCTAACTTAAAATTAATTTGCAAATCGAAGTCTTAAGGTAGGGTTAGCCCCGACCGTATTATGGTTAAAAACCAACTACCTTTCATGTGGCCGTCAGTGGGATCTCCTACTTGGGAAAAGAATTCGCCGACCTATCAAAAGGGGGGTTCCCCCTAATTTCGACCCCCATTGAAAAATCTAAGAGTTTAGATCCCGGAATAAACGGAGTTCTCGTGGGTTGGTGAGTTAATATTCTCAAGATACGATCTTCACGCCTTCTCTCCTTATCCCGACCACCTGCTTTAAAACCCTCCCCCCTTTTGGAAGCTCTGCAACGGGTTTTACGGCTTTTTTGGGCCTGTAAAGTCCTAGATTATCCTACTTTGCACTCACCAGAAGCAAAACAGGGGGGAGAAGAACTACCCGGTCCACTTTTTCCCGTTTCTTAGTTGGGATGTCCCCCGGGGGGGTTTACGGCCGGGACGTTTGTCCCTTGGGGCCCCGGCTCCCCACCCTGGATTGGGCTCCTTCCCTTTGGGTGACAAATTCCCAATAATTTCCTTTCGTCAACCTTTTCATTACCCTTCCTATAGGTCCCGGGTTTTAATAATTTATAGGAAGGGTCCTCTTCTCCCCATTTGTATAACCCGCATTCCCCGGGGATGTCTCCTGGAGTTTTTTTTGGGAAGCCCCCCAAATGAAACCACTGCGGTTCGCAAATCCCACATTAGGCGAAGTTCCCGTATTTTTTCCCTTCCCGATAATTTACATCCCTCCTAAAGCGCATTTTAAATTCCACAACTTCGACACACTTGATTCATTAAGCGAGTTGAATTTTTAAAACGGCCCCCTATCTCCATTTGAGCAGCTTGTCGCTTGAAAGCCCCGAGACATTCCATCTCTTGCTTTTATAAAAAGTTGTTCTTTTTCATCACTCCTCATTGCCCCCAATGACGGTTGGGAAACGAACTGGGGACCTGTTTTCTACCTTCCAGTGGATAATTGCTTCAGACCACCCCTAAGCCATTTGCCTCCAAGTCCCAGGAGACGGTTTCAAAATATTGTCCCGTGGTACAGGGTCCCTTCCACACTACAAAAATGGACCCATCTGGGCCAGATACTTGTGGGTTGTGGGGGTGCGGTGGGACCCTGTCCCATATATGGTGGGATTTTCCCTTTACCTTTGGGGCTTTTGGGGGGGGTTTTATAAATAAATTTAAGAATCAAGATGTTCGATACTTGTTCCCCTGAAGCCCCTTGTGTTCTGTTTGTTCAGGATCCCGCCTATAAAAAATCCCTGTTTGGCCCTCTGCAGGCGGTAAAACAGTGATACCCCCTCATGGAAACTACGAGTCCACCCATATTGAGAAGGTTTTGTGGGGATTTGCTTTAAAAATCGAATGGGGAGCTGGTAGCTCATACCCCGGCCCAAACTGAAACTGTGTCCCAAAACTGGTTCTTGGCCTCTTTCCCAAACCAAACCACCTTCCGTCACTCACTACCTGAGCGTATTTTCTGCCCACCGCTTTCCCAATTTTGGGTGCACTTTGGTTGAATCACAAATTGCTACTCGTAGGTTGCAATACATCACTTCATTCTGGGGCCTCGTCTGCCGGTGTTTGGGACGCCGGGTTCTGTCCTCGTCCGCAACTCCTTCCCCCTCTTTCCTGTCTTTCCCTCCCCCCCCCCCAGTTCCACCCTTTTTAATTTATTTCCTTTATTCTCATGGTATATACGGTTCGTTACACGGTGATTTCAGTATAATACAATGTACGTTATGATATATTATATCTTCATATGATATGTACTATTCTTTCTTGTTTGGCTGACTAGGCCTACAGTCCTTTATAAACCTTCTGTGCATCTCATTGCATATTATGTGTTCTATTTTATCTGCTGTATTCTCTTAATAAAAGCTTTTGAATTGAAAAAAAAAATCTTCTGTATTTTGAACAAAATATCAATTGATGCATCAATGTTATTATTTTTGCAGGATGCATTCTGGCCATGTGATGATTACGGAGTATAAAGTGTCAGAAGTTTGTATAGTGTGGTAGGGCGATACTGATCTAATAGAATGGGCTGACCAATAGGTTATAAGTAGTGATGAATGATTGTGTTGACAATCGTTATAGGTTAGATAACCGATTTCGGCAATTATCATGCTGATATCCGATAGCCGATAGACGATAATCGTCGATGACCATTAAAGTCTATGACAGAGGAACAACACCTTCATTCTGACACCCAAACAGGGGAGGAGAAGCTGGAATTAACATCCACAACAGTAACCTGGATATGTGCTACATCTTAGGCAAGACAATTAGGCTATAAAAGTCACAGAAAACAATTCACAGGCTAAAATAATTCATTATGTTTAATGGCTAACCGAAAACATGAGGAATGCGTAGCCACAGCAGGTACCAGCAGCTACGGGGCCCCGTTCACACAAACACCAGACACCGCTATTGGAAATGGCACATGGGAACTGCCAGGAAACCCCTATCACTTTTTACACCAGAGACCAACAACTTGTCATATATGCGGTGCAGGTGGCAGCAAGAACGTCAAAACGGGGAACGCAGAGGTTCAGCTGGCACGGCCTCAGTTACAGCGGCTGTGGCGAGAGACAGGGCCACATGAAAATGGGGTGCCCACCCATTACTACTTCCTATTTTTAACATATCACTGGGCCCCTGACAGGAATACTGCCATATTGCCACCCCTGGCATCCATTTTAAAGTAGCCTGACCCCTAAACCACCAAAAAATGCCCTTATGGAAACTCAGAATACACATTCCCAATAAGAAATTGACTATTTAAAAAATATTTTTTTTTCCAATCTTGCTTCTGCTGCTTCTACGGCTACTTGCCATTCTACTACTGGCACGTTGCTGACGTACCACCGTGACATTAAAACGTAAAGCTGACGCAACAGATGTTCCTAGTTGGTCAGTGAGTCCTGTGTAAAATTTCTGCATTCTATTGTCAAGTGGGTTGAAGGAAATTGCTGACTTTTGATTTGGAACGTGGATCAAGGAGGGTGGACACTCAGTAACCGCTATTCATTTTGACGGCCTTGAAGCGCGGCAAATTAGCTTTTTGTCAATAAGACCTTTACTATTGGTTTCTTTTACAGCGGGATGACCCAAAACCAGCAAAGATGCCCTTGATAGAACCTCAGAATAAAAAGTTTCGGAAGAAAGTAGTCTTTGAACCTCCATTTTAGTTGAACTGGACACTGACTATACCTGCCCTGGGCCGCAGCATGAACCCCAAACCTGCATGTCCTACACCCATATTTGCTTGCTTACCACCTGTAGTTCTGTCCATGTTCAGAAAGATAAAAATGTAAAAGGTATAGAAGAGTTTTTCACAGTCTCTTACTGAGAAACTGTACTGTAAAGACGGCAGATCACAGATATTCTTAAATCCTTCTAATTTCCACTGGCCAACGAGGATTAGAAACAGAATTGTTTCTATCAAATATCTGTGAAATTCGGTCTGGTGGAAGAACCGTAACACCAAATCAACAGTGTTCTTCTCTCAGTCCTTGAGATTTACAACTGCCCAGTAGGACTAGCAATTGATAGTTTTCAACAAACTATCGTACAAGTGCACTATTTGGGCCAAACTGATGCACGGACTGCAATAGAACTATTTAAAAGTGAGATGATTTTTTAAAAAAATTTTAAAAATTTTTGGCAATCTGTGCACCACTGACAACAGGCACAATTTACTATAAAATATGTATAACACATTTTGCGTACAAATGAGCTCTTTGCGCCAAAGAGACACACAGACTGCGATAAAAGTATTTAAATGTTACATGGATTAATTTGGCAGCCTTCGCACCACTGACAACAGGCGCAATTTACTAGGAAATATGTATAACACAATTTGCATGAAAGTGAGCTCTTTGCGACAGAG
>JAODAL010079271.1:0-12633 GCA_025379985.1 Phyllomedusa bahiana | reverse complement strand
GAGGTCCCATCCTGGTGTAAACCATTTTGTATTTACGGGAAACAATGAGCAGCAAAGGGTTTCCATTCTCCCCAGCGTGGCCTCCCAATTCCCCTGGGGAAAACTTCTGGTCTTCACAGTTTTCCTATGATGCAGCACCAATTAAAAACTTCAAGGGCTTCATGCGGGAAAATTATTTGATTCACCCTTTGACCCCCGGTTTTAAAAATTGGTTGGGTTCCTGGCACCAGAGGTTTCTGGAATTTGGGGTTTAGGGGAAACTTTTTTTAAAGTAAATTTTTCTAAATTCAAAAATTAATTTTCCCAAACTTTCCTCAGGTTTTACCAGCTAATCCCTTCAAAACCCCCAATTTTGCCAAGGGGGAAAAAGTTTGCCAATGTAGTGTACACTTATTTTTCCCCCTTGTCCCCATTTTTTGGAAAAAAAAAACCCAAAAACACCCCGTACAGGAAAATTACTAAAGGGGGAAGTTTCTCCGGATTCAGGGTTTGGGTGGGCCCAAACCCAATGGGGCCCCTTCCCGGGTTTAAAAAAGAGAATGGGAGCCTGGGCCCGAAATTGGAGGGCCCTTTTCCCTAGTGCAGGAGACACTGGCCAGCCAATGGAGATCCCCAATTGTTTTGTCAAGGAATTTTTCAATTTTAAGATCTGATTTCCCACTTTTTTAGGGGCCCCCACCAGCAAAGTACTGTACCCTTTAGAAAAACCCAAAAAAAGCAAAAAACTGGAAGAGCCCATGGGGAGTGTTACAAATTTTCTTTACTTTCTTTTTATCTCCCTTTTGGAAGAAAAAGGCCCAAAAACCAAACCCGTTTTTAAAAGGCCCCCTTTTATTCGGAAGTTGGCTAGATTGTACTTAATTTAAAAAGGGGTTTCAAAACTTTTACCCAAACCCTTTATTTGGGCTTCTCATGTTTGTAAACCCCCCCTCCTGGGTTAGGGTCATTGGGGGAAAAAAGATTTTTTTGAACTTTTAAGGTTTAAAAAGGGGGCCCCCAGGCCAAAATGCGAAACTGGCCCTTGATTTATTATCCAGGGAAAGATTTTTCAATTAAAAAGGGGTTTTCTCACCACATTAAATTTGCATTTAACGGTTTTTAGGGAAAGGAAAAAAGAAGACAAAAAGCAAAAACTTTTTGTTTTGTTTATTTGCTTTGGTAGGAAATAAAAAAAATTTTTTATTTCTCAGAGTTTAAAAAAGTTTCTTTTGGTTTAAAAGAACCCTCTTCCCACCTAACTTCCTCTTTTCTCTTATTTGTTTAAAACCACGCGGCCCAATTTAGTCAGTCATTTCGTTCATGGTGGGTCACTCCCTTTAAAGTTTATCTGTTCCCAGAAAAAGCCCAAAGTTTCCCTTAAATTAGGTCCACCATTTGAGCGGTTAATTTCACCCCACTGTCCCTTTTTTCATTAGGGTAATTTCAATACCCAAATTTTTTGATGCCAATGACTTTTTGGACCCCCCCTTTGGTGCCCCAGGGTATCAAAAGGGGAAATTCTGCTCCTCCCAACCATGACTCTAAAACCTCCCCCCATTTGTTTTAGGGGCCCTTTAAAAGTAGTAAACTAAAGCCCCCTTTCGGGGGCCCTTTTGGGTTTCCCTAGTTGTCCCCTGGTGTTTTAAATTTTAGGTGTGCTTTGAAATTTTTATTATTTTTTTTTAAAATGCGGGTATTTTTGTGTCTTTTAAAAGGGGACATCCACTTGAAAGAGGCCCCAAAATTTTTTGCTTTTCCAAACCCATTAAAAAAAAGAAAATCGAAAAAAAAAAAAAACTTTTTGGGGGAACCATTTTGGGAGTTTCTTTTTCCCTGAAAAATTTCAGCAGTTTAAAATTGGGGAAAACAAATTTCAAAAATTTTTCACGTTGGATCTTTTCCTTCAAAACAATAGAAGGGGAAATTTCAGGTTTTTTGTTGGGAAAGGGAATAAATTTTTCTCCCAAAAGAATTTTGTGTTGGTTTTTCCACGTTTAAATCTTTTCATTTTTTAAAAATGCTCTTAAAAGCAATGTCTAACCCGGGGAACACCACCCAAAAAACAGATCTAATATTTTAAATGAGGGTAAGTTTCCTAGAATTTTTTATGGGAGGTTGGTGCTCCAATTTTTGATAAGGTTTATTTAAATTCGTTTGAAAGTTTTTTATGCATATGTGACGGTACGGTGGGTCCCCCTGGACCCCGCAAGCGGTGGTAGTTAAGGGCCCCGCCCGGGAACGGGTTTTAAGTTTGGGGCCCCCCGGGCTTCAAAACCCGGGGCCCGCCCCAAAAACATGGACTTGCCGGGCGTGAAAGGGTAAACCGGGGCGTTACCCCTGAGTGACTTGTTGCGAGGGGGGGCCGGGGGGGGGACTGCGTGGTTTCAGGGTTTGTAAACCAAAAAGGGTAGTTTAGGGAAAAGGCAGAAGGTCAGGGGGAGGGGGGCAGGGTTCGTGGTCAGAGAAAGGAACCCGAACCCGGGAGGGCAGGCGGCAAAAAAAGGGAAGGTCGGGAAAAAAAGCGGAAAAAAACCCGGTACCGGTTTAAGCCCAAAACGGAAAACAAAGGGCACTCCAAACCCTCACCCAAGCCCCCAAAAATTGGCAAAAAAGTGCCGGGGGGGCCCGGGTACATTTTTATAGGACCAGCGCCCGGCAATTTTAAAACCAAAATTTCCCCGGGGCATGGCCCTTTTAAATTTAAACCAGCCGTCCCGCGCGGCTTTTTTGGGGGGCGCCATGGCCCCGACGGCCGGGACAGAAGGAGGCCGTTTTTACCGGAGCCCGGGGGCCAAAGGGAAGCGAGCCCGGGCCTGGGGGAGGGTGGTGGGGGTGACCCCCAATTTCCCGCGCCGCCGGGACCCGGCAGGCAGGGGAAACGGCCCCCAGGGGCAGGGGGGTTTTCGGGCCGCCCATGACATTTATTTCCCGTCTGCCTGCAGCCCCCCCTTTTGGGGGGCCCAACTGTTTTGGGTGGTATAAGGAAAAATTTGTTCAAAACAAAACCCAAAAAAAAAGTAAAAAATTTTTTCCCATTGCATGGGGTTTTCTTCATTCCCGTGATGTCTTCTGTTTTAATTTTCACCTTAGTTGTGTATACCCCCCCCGTCCCTGCAGCTAAAACAGCGCAGAAGCTTTTATCCCTTTTCCCTTTGGGAAAAAATTTCCCCCAAACCCCGGGGGACCCTTTGCGGGCTTTCTTAACTTCATCCTTTCCCAACTTCATTTTCCAACATTCCTGTTTCCCTCCTAAATGTTTAAAGTGTGTGGTTTCAAAGATGTTGTTTCAAAGACGTCCTAAAAAAAATCCAATTCCTTGTCCCCTGATTTACTGTGCTCAAACACAAAGCTTTTTCCTTAATTAGAAAAGGGATAACTATGCGTTTGTCATCAGGAAACTGAAATGGAATGGGGGAACCCAAACAGAAAAATGGACCCTTTTCAAACAGGGGAAAGTAATATAAAAGGAATGCAAAAAAGCTTTGCTCCCCACAGGAAAGGGTCAAAAACCAAAGGGGTGTTGCAAAGGAGATTAGAGGTCCAAAAATTACTGGGAACCCTTTGAGGTTTGAGGGAAACCTTTAAAGGGGCTCCACTTTCTTAAAAGGAAAAAACCCCAAAGAATTTTTTAAAAGGGGCCAATTGTCAGGGGGGGGCCCCTTTTTTTTAAATATTACTTTGGGGGCCCAAGGAAGGTTTTTAAGTTAGTCTCTGGGACAAACATTTTAACAAGATTCCCAGGTGGGGAACGGTTTATTTACCCCAAGTGCGGTTGAACTGAGAAAAAGTGAAAAAGAGTTTTGGGTTTGGGGAAAGGAGATCTTGGTTTTTGATTTACCAGTATTTACCAAATGTTGTTTGTTGTAACGGGGGGAAAAAAGGGCGGGGGTTTAAATTAGGGTTTGGAAAGAGGGGGCTTTACAGTGGTCTGTAAACCGGGGTTTGGCTCCGGCAGGGATTACTTTTAAGGGGACGGGAGAATTTCGGAAGGGGTTTGATTTGGGGAGAAAAGAAAAGTTAAAGAGGTGGGAAATTTTTTAATTGCCAAGGGGGGGGTTTTTTTGGTGTTTTATTTTGTGAAAGGGGAAAGCGATTACAGCAGTGATCTATATTTAACAGAAGAGAGGGTACAGAAGTGGTCTTTTATGACAAAGGGGAGCTATAGCAGTAGCCTATGTGTAACAGAGTGAGGTTAAAACAGGGGTATTTTTATGACAGAGGTGGGCTATAGCAGTGGTCTATATATGATAGAGGAGGGTGCTACAGCTTCAGTCTTTTTATAACAAAAGTGGTTTAAAAGGAATTGGCCCTGTTTTCGGGAGGGCTGCAAGCAATAATTCTTTATAACAGAAAAAAAGCTACAGAGAGGTCTGTTTTTTAACCCAAAAGGAGTCAGTTTCAAAGGGGATCTTTATGTGAGGGGGGCAGGGGAAAACGGGTTCTATGCATAAACAAAAGGGTGCAAAAGCAGTATTCTATTTTCAATAGTGGGAAGCTACAGCAGTGGTCTAGATGTGACAGACAGGACTAAAGCAGTGGTCTATGTATGATGATGGTAGCCACAACAGAGATCTATGTGTGAAAAATGAGGGGGCATACAAAAAATTTGATTTTTAATGTAAGGACGGGTCTAACGGCATAAAGTTTTTATATGAAAAAAAGGGGGGTTTTATATTTTTACAAATTATTTTTAAAGCATTTGGGCCCTATTTTATAGTGGGGGTTTAAAAACGGGGTTTATCTGTGACATTTGGAAAGTGGATTTTTACAGGAGGGACCCAAACATGTGAAAGGGGGAAGGGTGGAAAACAGCCCCCGGTCTTTAAAAGCCACAGGAGTGGGTTGCGGCACTAATCTGTAGCAAAAAAGGGTGCAAACAGCAGTTGTTTTTTTTTTTTTTTTTTTTTTTTTTTTTTTTTTGTGATAAAAGGAGGGGGGTTTACAGCACTGGTTATTTTTGGACGGGAGGGAAGGGGGCTCCCAAGGGAGTGGCCTTTATGTGTTGAGGTCTAAAGAAAGAGTTTTTATGTGAAAAGGGGAGTTGGTTTACAGCAGTGGTCTATTTTAAAAAAGGGGGTAAAAAAAGGGGTTTCCATGTGACCAAGTTGGGATACAAGCATTTTGGTCTAAAATGTAACTTGGAGCCCCCAATTATAGATGAAAAAAGGAAAGGCCAATTTGGCAAAGGTCCAAATTTTAAAAAATTTAAAAGGGGCCCAAAAAGAATTGTCGTTATGTCCCCAGAGGAGAAGGTACAGCACCCGGTAGGGTTATGTTTTAAAGGAGGGAGCTTGGGAACCCAAGTGTTTATCTGAAAGAGGGGGGGTCCCGGGTGGTTATTTTGTGAAGAAAGGCTGCAGAACCAAAAGTTTTTTTAAAACAGGGAAAATTGAGCTATGGGAAGTGGACAATATATGACAGAAGAGGTGGCTACAGCAGGGGTCTATATGTGACAGGGGGTTTACAACTTTTAGTTATTTTTTGACAGGGCCCTTTGGGCCCCCACTCTACTTGTGATAAAGAAGGGGGGCTAACCCAGCAGTCTTTTTGTTATGAGTGGGTTTTTAATTACTGTTTTCTTTAGGGAAAAATAAAGGTTTTTTTAAAGCGGGAGGTTTAAAAAATGTGAACAGGGGAGGGGGTTAAAAATTTTGGTTTTTTTGTAAACAGAGGATAGGGATATACCCAAGGGTCTTTTTTTGGGAGAAAGTAGGGGGCTACAGCGAGTTTCTAAAAATTTTAAAACAGGGGTTTTAAAAGCCTGACCCAATGGGTGAAAAAGGAATGGCAAACGGGAAAAATGCCTGAGGGACGGACTTATTTAGTTGAAACAGTATAAAACCCTTTTTTTAAAAAAAGTAAAAAAATTACAAGACTTCAACGATAACGGTTGTTACTTGGATTATTGTGGAGGGCCCACCCCAAAAGTGGGGCGGAAAAATTTGGTTTCAAAAAAGCTATTAAATTTTGCAGGGCGGGGGGAACCGCAAAAGCCTGGTACCCCAAATTTTTGGAGTTTTAGAATTCCTGACGGGCCCCGGCGTGGGCGGGGCGCGTAAACCGTTTCGGGGGCCCTCCCCTTTCTCAAGCCCCCCTGCGCCACGCCAGCCTGTCAGGGAATTGTACACCCCAAGGGGATAAAAAGTGCCAGGCTATCCCGGTTTCGCAGCCCCGGCAATTTAAATTTTCGCCGGTCTTTGATTTTTACTTCGGCCGCCTATTTGGAGTCCCAATCCCACAATAATCGAAGTAAAAAAGCTGTTATCTTAAAGTTTGTATTTAGGGGAAACTTTTTAATAAAATGTTTTTGTTTCCCTTTTGCAATAATTTTTCTGGAAAAATTTTAATTTTTTTGGACTGTGTGACAGAGGGTTTTGAGGAGCCTTCAAAAAAGCAAGATTAGTTTGGAAGGGGCCCTTTTAAAAATTAAAAAAAATTGTAAATATTCGTGTGGAAAAAAAATGAATGGCAAAAAAAAATTTGAACAGCGGTTTTAAATGTGATGGAGAAGGGAGAAAAAATAAAGGTGGTTTAAAAATTGTTTTCACCCAGGGGGCTAGAGAAATTGGTCTTTTATGTAAAGGGGGGTTGTTACAACAGGGGTTTTTTGTGACCAGGGGTTTCAAATTATTTTATGGGGAAAAAATAGAGGGTTTAAAGTAGTGGCCCTGTATGTGACAGAAAGGGGGGGACTATGAAAATTTGGTATATTTTGAAAAGAGGAGGGGTACATTAAAAAGAGCTTTGGTTCTACATGGGGACGGGGGAAAGGGAAATTTTTTTTTGGGGTCTATTGGGGACAGGAAGGGCAAGGCAGTTTTCTATTTTAGGCCCAGTGTGGGGCAAAACCCCAGTGGTCTATACTATAAGGGAGGAAGGGGTTTGAAAATGATTTTTATGAAAGGTGGGTTACATCACCAGTCTAAAAATTATGTCAAAATAGGGTTAGAGAAATTTGGTTTGGGATCCCCAACAGAAGAAATGGGCCCAAAAAACAGAGTTTTTTTTGGTGTTAGAAAAGGGTTGGAGCAATGGCTTTTTTTTGGGGCCCATTTGGTGGCAAACCAAAGGGTCTATTTGTGACAGGAAAGGGGAGTTACTGAAACCAGCCTTTAAGTAAACGGGTTTGGGGATTTCAGCAGAGGCCAAATATGTGACGGGGGTCCCATCTTTTTTTTTTATTTTTCCAGAGTTGGGAGCAAAAGGGCACCGGGGACTATGAAAAACAAAGGATGGGGAAACAAGGGTGAAACATTATGTGACAGGGGAGGGGGAAGGGAGCAGCAGTCTATTTGTGAGGAGGAGGGAGCTGAAAGCGGTAGTTTATAGGGTAAAGTTTAAAGGCTACAACAGTGGCCTAATGAAAAAAAGAGCTACAATTGAGTAAACATTGACAAAAGGAAGACGATTTGGCGGAAACTGGTTATATGTGCCCAAAAAAAAAGGGTTTGCTGCAAAAATATTCTATATAGGAAAAATTGTGAGGAAGTGGCCGAGCAGCAGTCTAAAAGGGAAACTTTTTTTCAGGGGGGGTCTATTATTGCCCAAACAGAAAAATTTTAAAGGACTTGTCTGTGTGCCCTTATTTTGGGGGTTTCAAACCCGCAACTATTATTTATCTCTGAAGTATAGTGGGTTTAAAAGATATGAGCCATGGACAGGGACAGCATGAGGGAAAACAGAAATTGATAATTTTTTGAATATGCAAAAAAGGAAAAAGAGGATGAGGTTTAAAGTCATAAACCATAAATGGGGGGCCCTGCCCCGGGTTTGGAGAAAAAAAGAAAAGGTTTTATGTGTTGGTTTTTAAACAATGGGGGAAAGGGAAAGAGAAAGGGGGGGGGGGCAATCATCAAAATCTTTAAACCTTGGTCATGGGGGGGAAGATCTTTTTTTTCCCCTTTGCCCTGAGAGTGAATTAGTTACAAACACCCTTTGGGGTTGGGTTTCTTTGATTCAGTGTGTAGTTGAAATAAAAATTCAACTTTGTTTTTTGCCCCTTTTTATTGAGAAAATTTGGGAAGTTTGCCCATATTGCCAGAAACTGGTTTGGATCGGGATTTTCAATTTGTTTTTTATTGTTAAGTTGTTGTGTGTACAGGGTTCTGGGGTTTTGTATAAAGAAAAAAGGCGCTCTAAACCCCTGAACAAATACAAAAAAGGTTTAAAAACAGCATTTAAAATTGGGAAAACCTACAAAATGTTTGGGGGGTTTTCCAAAAAAAGGAAAAAAGTCACAGGCTCATAAATATTGTCATGAAATTTGGGAAGCTCTGGTTTTCTTTTTCTATTTTTGGATGGGGATATGCAAAAGGTTCCAACCCTTAAAGGGTTTGAAAAATTCCACAGAGATGGAGGGAAGCGTGGTGTCATTGCAGTTGAAATAAAAGCTGGGGGCCCCGAAAATTTGGAAAAAGAGGAATTGCCGTTTGTTTGGGGCCTTCCCCCACTTAAAGTCCTTTTTTCTGCTGCCATCTTTTTACCGGAAAGGGTCTTTTTTAAATAAACTTCCTTCCCCCAAAGTAAACCCTTTTTTTCTGTTGCCTCCTTTTTCTTTAGAAAGTCCCTTATTCTACTGCTTTTTTTTTCCAAGAAAACCCTTTCTCTTTTGCTGCCCCCTTTTCCCTGAAAATTTTTTTTTTGCTGCCTCTTCTTTTGTCGGACCCTTATTTTATGGTAACCTTCTCCTTTTTATGACCTCTTTTCTGTGCCATCTTCTTCTAGCCAGTCCTTTTTCGGGCGGGCCTCCTTCCCCCAGTAAGTCCTTTTTTGCGGCCCTTCCACCCCCCCCCAATTTTAAACCCCTTTAAATTTTTACTCCCCTTTCTTTTTTCCCAGAAAAGGTCCCTTTTTTTTGCTGCCTCCACTCCCGAAAGGGCCCCTTATTCAAATGTCCTTCTCCCGGGGTAAATCACCTATTCTGCTGCCCCCTTCATTAAATAAGTCCTTTTTTTTGTTTGCCATTTTTTTTAGTCTTTTTCCCTTATTCTGGGGGTACCTTCCCCAGTAAGTCTCTCTTTCTCCTTTTAAATTTTCTTTTTGGCCAGTCTCTTATTTGCTCCCTTCCCTTTCTCCCCATTTAAGTCCCTTTTTTTGGGTCGCCCCCATTTCCCAGTAAGTTTTTACTTCTGCTGCCCCTTTCCCAGAAATTTTTTAAAAAACCCCCTTCTGTTTGCCTCCTTCTCCCAGAAAGTTTCTACTTTGCTCCCTTTCCTTTTTCCCGGTTAAAGTTTCAAATTCTGTTTGCCCCTTCCGTAACCCCCTTATTTTACTTCCCTTTTTTTCTCCCAGTAAGTTTTTTTTTGCTGCCTCCTCCCATTTGTTCCCCTCTTCTGCTGCCCCCTTCCCCTTTAAAAAATTCCCCTTATTTTGGGCTGCCCTCCTTATCCATTTTTAAAATTCATTTTTTTCCCTGCCCCCTTCTTTAAAAAAGTCCTTTTTTAAAAAAGCCCCTTTAAATCCATGACTCTGTTATCTCATTTTTCCCATTCTTTCTGCCCAAGTTGCTGCCACTTTTTCCCCATTTTGGTTTTCCTATTTTGCTGCCCCCTTCTCATAGTAACCCCCTTTAAATTCTTTTCCCCTTTTAAAAATTCCCTGCTCGGGCCCTTTCCTCCCTTTAAATTCTTTCGGGTCTGCTCCCAACTTTCCCCCAGTGGGGTCTCTTATTTGTTCCCAACCATTTCCCAGTAATTTTTCTTATTGCTCCCTTTCCCAAAGTTAGTATTTTTTGCTCCCCAAAATGGGGATGGGGGAAGAAAAGGGTGGGGGGATGGGTTTATGGGGAAAGGGGGGTTTTGGGGAAATTTTTTTTGACGTTCAGGTTAAATAAAAACAAAGATTTTTTTAAAGGTGGCCCAAATTTGTGTTAAAGGAATAAATGGTTCCACCATATTGTGGGGAATGGTACTCTACAGAAAGGGGTGGTTCATACAGGATGGGGTTTTATTTTATGTTGCACAGTGGTTTCTGCTTGCAGAAAATTACAGATAAAAAATTTAATTAAAAAAAATTTTCATTAACCAAAATTTTGGGGGCTTTGGGTTTTTAAAACTGGTCCGCAATTCTTTACTTACTAGTTGCCTTTTGGTCTTGTCTTTTATTTGATTTTTCAGACCTTTCCAATGTCATTTTTCCAGCCCCTTTCAACCCCTTTGGGTTTACTATCATTTTAAGTTGGCCTGGAAGTGATTTTGGGAAAGTGAATTAAAAGGGGGAAAAATTTAAACCCGGGAACCCCAAAGGAGTTTGGGGTCCAAGGATGTGGAGCCTGGAAGAAAGGGGGGGCCCCAAGTAAATTTACTCTTGCCAACCATTTAAAAAAAAACCTTAAACCCAATTTTTCCCTAGTTATATTTAGGAATGGGGGAAAAAATTTTTAAAGGTTAAAAGTAAAGAATGCGGGTTTTGGGGAAAACCCAACAAGCCTAATTTTTTTTTTGCTTGGGCAAAACTAGTGTAAAAACAAGACAGGGCGTTTTGGAGCAACACTAGTTATGGGAGGTGGGGTGCTGAAGAATTTTCATTGGAATTTATCTTAAAAAAGGGTGGCCCTAAACCTTTTTTTAAAAAGTTGTAAAACAGTGTCAAAAAAGTCCCAAATATTTTTATATTGTTTTCAGACGCTGTTCATGGAGAATCCCCAGTCCTCCCCTTCCTTTTTGGATGCTAATTTGGGGGGAAAAAATTAACGTCTCGTGAATTTTTCTCTATTGTGTCTTCTTTGTTATTGGGTATCAAATGACTGCAACCCTCAATAGTGAAAAGTGTTCATTACAGTTTTGAAGAAACAAAAAAGCCCCCAAGGACCCCATTTTCACCCTTCCCATTTTTTGTGCTTTTGTTTTGAACGGGGGTCTAGGGCTGGGCAGCGCCCTTCCTTCCCGGGCCTTTCTAATAAATCTTTTTCCCCAGAAGAGTCCACCCATTTCTTTCCCTGCCTGTTTGGGCCCCGGGTTTATTTTGCATCCAACTATGGGATTTTTGAGATGAAAAATTTTTGGCCTCCATGGCCTTTATGACCGCTATGTGAGTTTTTTGTAATTTTTTAAGGTATCAAAAGTTAATGCTTTGAACCAGCCCTAAAGTTTGGTCCTTGGTTCCGGGTTTTCTATCCTTTTTCATTTGGTTGTTTTTTATAATATCCCTAAAAAGCTAGACCCCCCTTTGTGGCAACCACTTTCGAAAAAAATTCTACTTTTAAAAACGGGGGGCGGTGGTGGCCTTTTCCTGCATAGACACAAATTTCACAAATCTAGGGGAACTCTTCATCCCCTTGAAAAAATTTTGAAATTAATACCCTTGTGTTTTCTTATTTTTTACTCTTTGATCATCAGGGTCTGAAATAAAATTATCCAAGGAGGTGAAAGGAAAGGCTTGAAGACCTGCCCCCCTTTCTTTTTAATCCCATTGAAAATTTCCCTTTTTGGGAAACCTCTTTAAAGGTCCTTATATATGGGGTTTCCTCAGCCAAATACCACACAGGTTAGAGTCTTTATGTCATTGAAGTTTTTGTTGGTTCCCCCCTTCCTGATCCTTTTAATTTCTAGGGTTTTTTGAAAAAGAAGGAGTTTAAAAAGTTAAAGGGAAGAAATTTTTAAATCATTTAAAAAGGGGAAAAATTATAAACTTATGGTCATTTTAAATTAAAAAGATAAGTGTTTCCTGAGTTACATCATGAAATTTATACTCCAAAGGGCCTCCCGCCCCTTTTTCTGCTGGGGAAGTCACGGTTTTTACATTATTTACCCTGTATTTAAACCTGATTTAAACACCTTGTAATTTTTTCTTTCCAGGTTTGCACTCACTATTCTGCTGGTGCATTTAAATGTTTTCAAACTTTTACTTATCCCTTTTAATTTGATCCTGAGGGACATCCTGTATTATCCCTCCAGTGCTGCACTCACTTTTTCTGCTGGTGCGTCACTTTTACTTTAATTTTAATTACCCTGTACTGGTCCTGGTTACATCCGGGTATTATTCTTCAAAAATGCGCTCACTATTTGCTGGTGCAGGTCACGGTGTAAATACATTGAAAAAAACCCAAACCACTTTTTTTGGAATGCTGTCCATCTTTTATTTCATTTCTAAACTTGGGGGAGGGAAAAACTCTCTGCTCTCTGTCTAAAAAAAACCCAGTTAAAAATTCTCCCCAAATCTAATGCCCAAGGTGTTATCACAGGACCAATGTATTCAAAAAGTCTTAATTTATTTTTTCCTACATGTTGAAAGCTTTTGGTTTAAATTTCAATAACAGAGTTCAAAAAGGGTTTTTGGATGCATTTCGGAAAAGGTTAAAAATTAAAACGTTTTTGTGTCAAAAGGATTCGGGAGAGGGGGCTTTGGGACCCAAGGGTTTTTTTCCCGATTGCCAAAAATTGGGAAGTCGGAAAGGAATTTTTTCCCCTTTAAAATAAAGGAAAAATTGGTTCTCCCTCTTTGGGGGTTTTTTTTTCCCCCTTCCTCTTGATAAAACCCCTTTTAGCACAAACAGGTGAAACTGGATGGACTCTTGTTTTTTTTTGGGCCCTTTTAAAAAACAAATGAAACTATGAAACGATAATCTTTTTTGTAAAAAACCCCCTTCACCACCTGTCTGTTTCCCACCGAGCATCTCTTTTGGCCTCTCGGGGAAAACCTTTTCTTTCTTCTAGA
>JAODAL010079270.1:0-12634 GCA_025379985.1 Phyllomedusa bahiana | reverse complement strand
CAAAAAAAACTGGGAATGTTTTAGGTGCTCATTTTGCATTCTGTGCCATTGTTGATTGAATTCAGTACAAAACTGGAATGAGACAGAACAAAAAAGAAGCAAAAGCAAATGCTGCAAAACAGGCTTTGGATGAACCTCTTCAGTATGAAGAATGTGAATCGTATGTCCAACTTACAGAAAGTAAAAACACGAGTCCTTCTGGAGGCCCTCCCCTGTTACCGGTGGAACAAATTACATCCACACAGATTTCAAGTGGTTTAAGAAAGCAAGTTGATAAACGTTCATTTGTTCATGAACAGATAACACAGGTGATAAAGGAAAAGTTTGCTGATTATCTAGGTGTCCAGATTTTGAAAGCTGTGGAAATCCTTTAGCTGCATTTGTAATGGAAAAGGCTCCTTACACAACCGCCTTGTCACGGGTGGGCCCGCGACCCCCGTCCCGGGTCGCGGGCACACCGGCGGTCTCCGCACTAGCGGCACGCCGCCCGCATGTCGGGCGGTGGGCGCGCTCACCCGGCCGGCCCGGCTCTCTCCTACTTACCCGGCCGCGCTCCTGTTGCTGTCTCAGGCTCCCGGCGCGCGCGTCCCCGACATCTAAGGCGCGCGCGCGCCGGCACTGCGAGATTTAAAGGGCCAGTGTACCGGTAATTGGCTATTGCCGGTCACTGCCCTTATTTAAGCCTGCCCCTTCCTGGGGCTGTTGCCGGATCTTTAGTGCCATGTTGCCTATAGAGAAAGCGTTCTAAGCCTTGTTCCTGATATAACGTGTACCGTACCTTTAGCTTCCGTTCCACGACCGCGCTTCTTGCCGCCTGCCCTGACCTTGTGCCTGTCCACGACCACGAATCTGTGCCGCCTGCCCTGACCTTCTGCCTGTCCCCGACTACGAGCCTGCCTGACGATTCTGCACCACGCTATACCTCGGCTGCCACCGCAAGCAAGTCACGTCAGGGGGGACGACCTGGTAGACTCCCGCCGCAGCAAGTCCATCCCGCTTTGCGGCGGGCTCTGGTGAAAACCGGGACCTACTTAGATTCCGTTCCCTGGCGTGGCTTACACCATCGCTTGCGGTGGTCCAGTGGATCCACTTCTACGTCCGGGTACGTGACAGTAAGATCCGGCCATGGATCCCGCCAAGGTGCCTCTGCCGTCTGACGCTGACCTCACCACCATTGTGGCTCAGCAGTCACAACAGCTCGCTCAGCAAGCCCAGCAACTCGGCCATCTCTCCGCCATGATGCAGCAGCTCCTGGCCGCTCAGCAGCAACCACCCGCTCCCGTGGCTCCCGCTGCTCCCCCGGCTCCGGCTCCAACCGCTGGCCCACGGCTCCGTCTATCTATGCCGACCAAGTTCGATGGGGACTCCAAGGCCTGCAGGGGCTTTATCACCCAATGCTCCCTGCACATTGAGTTAATGGGCAACCAATTTCCTACCGAACGGTCTAAGGTGGCGTTCGTGCTAAGCCTTCTTTCCGGGAAAGCCCTGGCCTGGGCTACCCCCCTCTGGGACAGGGACGACCCGGTCACAGCTAACCTGGCTTCATTCCTCACCGAGTTCAGGAGCGTTTTCGAGGAACCATCCCGGGCTTCGTCTGCCGAGAACGCCTTGCTAAATCTACGCCAAGGGGACTCATCTGTAGGCGATTATGCCGTACGTTTCCGCACTTTGGCCTCTGAGTTGTCGTGGAATGAAGCGGCGTTGACTGCCACCTTCAAGAAGGGCCTCTCCAGCCGCATCAAGGATGCCCTATCTGCCCGGGATCTCCCGTCTTCCTTGAGTGACCTTATCTCCCTGGCCACTCGGATTGACATCCGTTTCTCGGAACGCCAGGAGGAACTCCGGCTGGAACGGGAGCAAGCTAGACCCCGTCGTCTTCCTCGTCTGGCCCCAGTATTTCAAAGGCCGCCTCAGTTGCCCTCGCCACCTGCCGCCGAAGAGGCCATGGAGGTGGATCGGGCCCACCTGTCTACAACTGAGCTGACCAGAAGACGTGAGGAGAATCTTTGTCTGTACTGTGGCAGTGCAGACCATTTCCGCAGATCCTGCCCACTGCGCCCTCAGCGTCCGGGAAACGGGCGCACCTAGGACACGTAGGAGAGGCGTCCCTAGGTGAGAGCAAGCCCTCTCCTCGCCTGACCATGCCCGTGATCGTCGGCACTGTGTCTGGTGCCCAGTTTCAGGCTACTGCTTTCCTGGACTCTGGGTCTGCCGGAAATTTCTTGGACGCTGCCCTGGTATCCCAGCATAACCTCCCTGTGATCCGCCTGGAGAAGCCCCTACTCATCTCCTCGGTCAGTGGAGAGATTCTCAAGGATCCAATTCGGTTCCGAACTGAGCCCCTGGTCCTACAAGTGGGGGTGTTGCATAAGGAGAGACTTGCGTTCTACGTACTACCCCGTTCCTCCTCGTCCATTCTCCTGGGTCTCCCGTGGCTGCAACGCCACGCTCCCGTGCTCGATTGGCAGTCGGGCGAAGTCCTAAGTTGGGGTTCGGAGTGTCAGTCTCGCTGTTTGGTGGCACCTCGCCCGGTGCTTTCCGCTTCTTCGGGGTCGTCTAAGCCTCTGACGGGCCTTCCTGCACCATACCAAGCCTTTGCAGACGTCTTCTCCGAGAAGCAAGCTGAGACGTTGCCGCCCCATCGCCCATACGACTGTCCTGTTGATCTTCTGCCCGGGACGTCTCCTCCACGTGGCAGGGTGTACCCCCTGTCGGTACCTGAGACCTTGGCTATGTCTACCTATATCAAGGAGAATCTCCAGAGGGGGTTTATCCGCAAGTCCTCCTCCCCAGCTGGGGCCGGGTTCTTCTTCGTGGCTAAGAAGGACGGTAGTCTGCGTCCTTGCATAGACTATCGTGGCCTCAACAAGATTACGGTAAAGAACCGCTATCCCCTGCCCTTGATCACGGAACTCTTTGACCGTCTACGAGGTGCCAAGATCTTTACTAAACTGGACCTGCGAGGGGCTTATAATCTCATACGGATACGTGAGGGCGACGAATGGAAGACCGCTTTCAACACCCGCGACGGGCACTTCGAGTACCTGGTCATGCCCTTCGGGCTCTGCAATGCCCCGGCCGTCTTCCAAGAATTCGTCAATGACATCTTCCGGGACCTACTGTACACATGCGTGGTTGTGTATCTTGACGACATTCTGGTTTTCTCCCCCGACCTTGAATCCCATCAAGTTCACGTGCGCCAGGTCCTCAGACGTCTAAGGGCCAACCGCCTATATGCCAAACTTGAGAAGTGCCAGTTTCATCAGCAGAGCCTACCATTCCTCGGCTACATCATTTCTGACAAGGGTCTACAGATGGATCCCGCGAAGTTGTCTGCCGTCCTACAGTGGCCGCGTCCCGTGGGTCTCCGAGCCATACAAAGATTCCTGGGGTTCGCCAACTATTACAGGCAATTTATACCACATTTTTCCTCGCTGGTGTCTCCCATAGTGGCTTTAACCAAGAAGAACGCAAATCCTAAGCTCTGGCCACCAGCGGCAGAGGAAGCCTTCTCTAAGTTAAAATGTGCCTTCGCCTCTGCGCCAGTGCTCTCTCGGCCTGATACTGAACAACCATTTTTTCTCGAGGTCGACGCCTCCTCGGTGGGGGCCGGGGCCATACTCTCCCAGAAAGGGCCCAAAGGCAAAACCCTCACTTGCGGGTTCTTTTCGAAAAGTTTTTCCTCGGCTGAAAGGAACTACTCTATCGGCGACCGGGAATTGCTGGCCATCAAGCTGGCTCTGGAGGAGTGGCGGTATCTCTTGGAGGGGGCTCGTCACCCTGTCAGCATCTATACCGACCATAAAAACCTGCTGTATCTCCAGACTGCCCAACGCTTAAATCCACGCCAGGCTCGTTGGTCTCTCTTCTTCTCCCGGTTTAATTTTCTCATTCATTTTCGCCCGGCGGAGCGAAATGTCAAGGCCGACGCCCTCTCCCGTGCTTCGGATGTTACTGGGGACGAGTCCACTCCACGGCACATTATCCCTCCAGAACGGCTCATCTCTGCCGCACCAGTAGATCTGCAACACATTCCTCCCGGCAAGACATACGTCCGTCCAGCTCTTCGGAAGAAGATATTGTCATGGGGTCATTGCTCCCGTATGGCGGGGCACCCAGGAGTACAGAGGTCCTGCTCTCTCATCTCCCGTTTCTACTGGTGGCCGAGCCTAGCCCAGGATGTTCGTGAGTTCGTGGAGGCCTGCGCTTCCTGTGCCCGGAACAAGTCTCCTCGTCTCAAACCGGCAGGTCTGCTCCTGCCTCTACCTATACCCAGCTGTCCTTGGACCCATGTGGCCATGGATTTTATCACGGATCTCCCTCCTTCCGCTGGCAACACCGTGATCTGGGTGGTCACTGACCGATTTTCTAAGATGTCCCACTTTATCCCTCTGCCGGGCCTACCCTCAGCTCCTCGCCTTGCCAGTCTATTTTTTCTGCATATTTTTCGGCTGCATGGGTTCCCGCAGCACATAGTGTCGGACCGTGGCGTTCAATTTGTTTCCAGATTCTGGCGCTCCCTCTGTAACCAACTACAAATGAAACTGGACTTTTCTTCGGCCTACCACCCCCAGTCCAATGGGCAGGTAGAGAGAGTAAACCAGACCCTAGGTTGCTACCTGCGCCACTTTGTCTCCGCACGCCAGGATGATTGGTCCAGCTTGTTGCCCTGGGCCGAGTTTTCGTATAACTCGTTGGACTCGGAAGCTGCTGGAGCTGCTCCTTTCTTTATTGTCTACGGGCGACATCCCCGCCCGCCCCTCCCCCTTTCTGCGCCCTCGGAGGTCCCTGCTGTGGAAGAGCTGGTCCAGGACCTGACAGCTATCTGGAAACAGACTCGCCATTCGCTACTCCAGGCCTCCGCCCGCACCAAGGCTCAAGCCGACAAAAAGCGAAGATCTCCGCCAACCTTTTCCCCAGGTGACAAGGTGTGGTTGTCGGCTAAATATATACGTTTCAAGGTTCCCAGCTATAAGCTGGGTCCCCGGTTCCTGGGTCCATTCGAGGTGCTCAAGCGCATTAACCCAGTAGCATACAAGCTCCGCCTTCCCCCCACTATGAGGGTCCCGAACTCCTTCCATGTCTCCCTGCTAAAACCGGTCATCCTTAATCGCTTCTCTCGGGTACTTTCTCCTCCCACTCCTGAGGCCGACACCACCGATGTCTTTACTGTAAAGGAGATTCTAGATATGAAGACGGTCAGAGGGAAGCGATTTTTTCTCATTGACTGGAGGGGGTTCGGGCCCGAAGAGAGGTCCTGGGAGCCAGAAAACAATATTCTGGATCGGGAAATAATTCAGAGGTTCCTCCGGACCAGAAGGAGGGGGAGGCCGAAGGGGGGGGGTACTGTCACGGGTGGGCCCGCGACCCCCGTCCCGGGTCGCGGGCACACCCGCGGTCTCCGCACTAGCGGCACCGCCGCCCGCATGTCGGGCGGTGGGCGCGCTCACCCGGCCGGCCCGGCTCTCTCCTACTTACCCGGCCGCGCTCCTGTTGCTGTCTCTTGGCAATCATCTCGGTGAACGACTGCTGGCAACATAAATGCCGAGGAGCAGAGTATCTGGACCGGTAGATGATGTAATAGAAAGGAGTTGTCTTCGGCAGAGGTGGTGAAGCCTTGACTGCCTGAAATGGGAGGCGTGCCACTGGGTGCTGCAGCTGTTGGGACAGGATGGACCACCACATCTGAAACACGGATGTTGACACTGCATGATGTTGATGCAGGGCCGTAGTGCCAACGTTAGGTACCTGGTCACGCTTTACTTTCTGCTCACAGATTCTACATATAGTTATGTTCGCCTCCACTGGCGTCTCGTCAAAAAACTGGCACACTGCCGAGTAGGTGATTTAACCACTAAAGCTCCGCACTGACTGACTGTTACCGCCGCTGACCCTGTGAGCCACTGTGTCGCTACTTTCTGGGACCTGCAAAGTGGGTGGTCTAAATTGTGGCCATTTGGCTCCCAACCTCGCACTGCTGACACCCTGCTGACTCCCGGCCACACTACCGACTTATGTTCTACGCCACTGCCTGACACGCAAGCTGCCGCTCTCTTCTCCGAATGATAATGATGAACCCTTGTACACTGTTGGTCTGGGTCAGCTGATAGCATCACATGGCTTTCAAAACCACCAGTATGTGATGACACCCAACTTTACATCTCCGGCCCAGACATTAACTCTCTACTGTTAAAGATCCTAGATTGTCTGTCGTCCAAATCCTCCTTCTTCTCCTCCCATCTCCTAAAACTTAATGTAGAGAAAACGGAATGCTTCCAGGGCCGGGACAATGGGTAGTCGAGGGTAGGCGACCGCGTAGGGCGCCACTTCATCCCAGGGAGAAAAGGGGGCACAAGGAGGCATGGAGTGGGCTGAATTTTCCATTTGGGGGGCACTGTATGCCTTGTTTAACTAGGGCACCTTACCTTGTCCCAGCCTTGCTTGCTTCACCCGGCTCCCAAGTGCGATCGGCTACATCGATTAGTGTTTGCCTGTCACCGCCGTCCACCTCAATGGTGTCGCTGTACAAAGCCTGACCACTCACAACATAACCCCCCATTGCAACTCTCCTCATCACTATTTGCCCGCTTCTGCAAGAAGCAGCGGGTGTCTTCGCCACCTCTTTGCTGCCCACTGTCCTCAAATATTTTGTCCTCACTGTATAGTAGCGCGAGGCCACAGCACATAGTAGTTCTCTGGCTGCGGGAAGCGAACAGGAAAGAGGTGGGTTGAGGACAGGTGAGAGCCCCTCACCTGCTCCCGGGCCATGCCAACTAGGGGTTGTGTGTGACAAACCCACTGACTCTTGGCTGGGGTTGTCAGATGTCATCTGGGAGAAAGTGTATGACCTAGTGTGTGGTCAACACATGGCCGGTAGATGACACCGGATGCTGTGGCCTCGCAGGGTGACTCCTGCTGTGACGTCCCCGTACTGTGCTGCGATCTGTGGCGGCTCCGGTAACCTACTTCTGTGTTCTTTGACGCTATCGTAGGATCTTAGCCCTCAGCTCATTTCTTTCCAGCTGGCGCTGACGTTACCTTGTCAGGCTGCGTTCCCACTTCAGTTTTTTGGTCAGTTTTGCCTCCGTAAGTGCCTAGGGAATTGAAGGGTGAAGCGATTCTAATAGCGGCGGCAGCCATGTGCGTGTCATACTAAAACACAACATTGTATGAAGACCAAACCAAGCTCCCTCTGCATATTTGAGCATGGCACAACGTTCTACAGCATCCTACAGGCTCTGTACAGCCAGGAAATAGCTGTTTTTTAACGCGATTCGTCCCAAAGTAATTCGGACCCAAACAAATGTTGTCAGAAAATTCTGCGAAGTCGGCGAACCGAATTATTTGAGAAATTCGCCCATCTCTAGTGCTTATTATGGGAGATTTTAACCACTTACTGACATTTGACGTACTGGAATGCCATCAAGCCGGTAAGGATGTATGGGGAAGGCTCATTTGCTGAGCCCGCTCCATTCATGACCCGGTGCTGGCTGGTAGTACAGCTAATACCCGCCACTAACATACACTGTTCCTCACTCCTCCCTTCCCCCCACAATGAGATTCCTGGGGCGATTGGTTGGTATGGCAGCTGGGAGCCTGATGAAGGCTTCCATAGCTGTGATGTAATTGATTCTATTACTTCCTGTCTCTTCATATCACAAGGCATTATGGGAAAGGAGCTGAGAAGCTTAAGAGCCCTCTGTTGGATGTAACAAATCCTAAATTTGCTTTTGACCCACTGGGTCTTTGGAAAGCAAACGGGATATTTAGCCAAGCCCCTTTCTGAGCCACTCATTGCCTCTCACTCAGCCAAGCCAGCATCGCTCTGCTCTGTACTGATGAGGGGCAAACACCCCGAAACGGCTGTATACAGATAGGTGATGCTGTCTTGGCTAAATATCCAGTTTGCTTTCCAAAGACCCAGTGGGTCGAAGCAAATTTAGGATTTGTACATCCAGCGGAGGGTGCTTGAGCTTCTCAGCTCCTTTCCCATAATGCCTTGGTATGCAGATGCTTCTGTGAGTGCAAAAAGGCAATTTTTAATCTCAAACACCCATATGGGCTCTCCTTTAAGGAGAGATCGTCCCCTTAATTTTCTTGACATAGGGGAAAAAAAAAAACCAACATTTTTTGGGCTTTCATGTCCCCAAAATTGGGAAAAAAAAGTGAAAAAAAGTTATTGTAAATGAACACATTCAACAAATTCTTTTTAATTTTTTATTAATGACCTTTCGATAGGATTGAAATTCAAGTGTAAAATTTTACTTAAGGAAACTTGTTTTGTAATTGCCCCTTTCTCCCCTTTAAACCATCCTGCTTTTTTTTCTTTCCTCCTGGTTAATTCTTTTTCATTTCTCTGAAAATTGATCTTTAAAAACAAACGGCGACAAGATGAAGGAAGGCGCGTAAAGTGAATATCGAGTCCATTTTCAGTGTATAAACGCCTAATTTTAAAAATGGTTTTTTTTGGGCCCTAAAGGTGTGTAAAGTTCATCGCCCCCCACGCCCGTGATTTGGCGCATTATGGAACTTAGGCGCATTAGTAATGCACCTAACATGTATAAAGGCTATAGACAGGCTGGAGATAAAAGAAAAGTCATTAGAATAGCATGTCAGTGAATAGAAATTTTGGGAATGATCCTGCTTGGAGGACCACAGGTCCCAGCAATACCTGTGCTGTTCTGGCTCTTGCTGTATGTCGAATAAAGGGTGAGAGCAGCAAAGAAAAAAATTTAATGTAGTAAAAAATTTAAAATAAAAAATATGAACATCATCGTCAGTGGTTATTTAATTTAAATTCTTTTTTAGATTCTATAGTTTAAATACTTTTTTATTGGTGATATTTTTAAATTTTGGGGACATTATATATTTTTATTTTCATTTTTATGATCACATTTTTCATTAAATTTTAAAAAATTACATTTTATACAGTTTGATAATTATAATAAATGACTTTTTATTTATTTACTGGTGTAAGTGGTGAAATATTGGACATTTTTGCCCTTTACAGCAAATCTATCTCCACTCAGGTCCAGGCAGACCACATTGAGATAGATCTGCCTGTCAGAGCAAAAATGCGCCTATTTTTGCCGAACCCATTAAATACGTGTCTAATATTAAATGTGGTGTGCCACCCCCCCAAACGCCCCCTCATTTTAGGCGCATTTGACAGTGTTGAGTTTACGAAAAATGCACTAACACTAATTGGTGCATTAGACATCTACCCCGGCTCAGTTGGGTGCATTGTACACCAAAAAAAGGGATAAAAACCCCCTTCATATATTCGTCCAAAAGGGCTTTACTTTCTATGTCTGTAATGCACTGTATTTTAGGGGTTTTTTCCAGGGGATTTCAGTTTTTTAAACCCGCCAAAAATCCAACCATCCCCCACATGTGTCCCTAAATTTAAAAAATTGTGCTGAGTCTACAAAGCAAGTTTTTTACTGGGGAAATTTTTCCGCCGGGCCCCCCAGCGGATTCCCGTCAGCCCATTAATGGGCCCCCGGGGGAATCCAAAATCCGACATTTTTTTTTGCATAAAAAACAATAAAAAAAAAGCGATCCCGTGTGGTCTAGCAAAGGAAAATGCCGTTGGTTTTTGGTTGGGCATTTTTTGCTTGGTAACCTAGCCAAAGAGACAGGATGCAGCGCCCTAAGAATTCCAAAAAGGAGACGGAAAGAGGAAATTGTGTTCGACAGAGAAAAGAGGCAAGCGAGAGACAGACCAACTGAATTTGAAAATGTTTCTGGGTCACCCCAGTCAACCAGACTACATTTCTATTTTTTCATAAAATTTCTCCATGCCACTGCGCTTCATATGCACTACAGAAAAACCAAAAGCAAATCTTCTCTTTTTTTTTATGTGCTGTGTAGGGGGATATCATAGCAGCTAGTCTCCGCCTCCCCGAAACTAAGCTCAGAGAAAACTGACATTTGCCTTTGAGGGAAAAAGATTGGTGAAAAAAGTTAGCTATAAGGGGCCCTTTTAATGGGTGGAAAAAGTACGCTCCTTACACACTATATGAAAAGCTTATTTAAAATAACCCAGAAGGAGACTAGCCTCAATCCAGCTTAAAAAATTTCCCAGTAACCAAATACAGTGGAGCATGGGCAGGCCACCGGGATAGGGCAGTATAGAGGTACGCTGTATTGGCCCGGGGCCAATTTGGAAACAAAAAGGGTGCTGGCAAGGGGCCCTTTGTTTCACTATCAAAACATTACGGGCCTGAGACCCATAACATTGGGGGGCCAGCCACGGAGGGGAAAAGTCTGAGGGCCGCAGTGCTCCGCATACTAAACTGGCAGTACTTCTGCCCCCGCTGTCTCCCTTAACGCACAGCCTATTCACTCTGCATAGGCTGTGCAGCCAAGGAGGCACCGAGGAGCGTCCCCCACGTAGGGGGCCGATCACGGGGCCCCGTGTTGGACAGAGGAAGGCACTGGGCCCCAAGAAGGAGGAGGGGTAAGAATTTAATTATTAGTGCTTTATACACTGTTTAAGGGGGGGACCCATAAACCTTTCAAACAGGGAACCAAATATGCCCACCTGGGGGGGAAACCATATATATGCCTAAAGGGGACCTATATAACCTGCCTAACTGAAAACCTAACAACTTTCCTAAATGAGGAAAAACCCATAGAGCTTCCTACTGATGAGGGGAGCTATAGAACACCTAACGAGGGGATTTATACCTATAAGTAAGGATCGCTGGAAAAGTGAGGATTCTAAAATGTGGGATGTGGTAAATTCGCAGAACAAGTCGTGGCCGGGAGAGGTCAGATGGGTCTGGACCCAAACAAAAAAAACAAGGGAAGCCGACCATTCTTCTTTTGCGCTGGGGTACCTGGGTCTAGGTCAGCTGGTTACATTGGGAAACCTGGTGGTGTCCCTGGGCAGGGATGATAACTACATTAGTGGCAAGATGTCCTGGAGGTTGTCCCCAACCATCAAATTTCCCCGGGGCAGGTGAGGGGGCACACCATTTACTTGTTACACGTAAATCAGGGGGAGGGGAAAGGGGGGGCACATAGTTTTTTCCTTCTGGTTTTGCCCCTGCAGAACTTTCTGCCAAAAATTTTTTTATTAAACAGAAAGTTTTGCAGGATGTATGGTTTTACTTTCTGAAGGGCAACCCACCTAACCCAGCTACCCACCTATGCTAATTGTGGCCAGGAGATTTTTAAAAGGGGATTTCTTTATTACAATACACCAGTACACAAGACGTACTATATTTACTAGTACATTGTACAAATACCCAGGGAGACGGGAAAAAAAAAAAGATTTAAAACTACATTTTTTTAAAAATTTTTAAAACTGGAAATAAAAAATAGGGGAAAATTGTTCTTTGTGTCACCACCTCCCTTATACTATAAAAATTGAATTAAAGGGGAAAAAGTCATCTGCACCTAAAATGGAAAACGATACAAATAAAAACCCCAAACCCCCAAAAAACCAATCCCTAAAAAATTTTAGCGACAGAAGGGTCATTGGTCTAAAAAAAAACAGTAAAACACATTAAACTCTCTTTATAAATTATTATTATTATTTTTAAATTTTTAAAATTATTTTAACTTATTTTAGGGGGCCCTTTTAAATTTCCCGGGGGCTGTACATTCAAGGGGGTTTTTCAAACTTTAAAATAGGTTTAAGCAAAAACAAAGGGGGAAAAAAAGGACAATCAACGGCACAGAGGGAAGGAGAACCTGCCCTGAAGGCTTACAATCTAAAGGGAAAGGGGGGAAAAAGACACAAGGTTGGGGGGAAAAAATGTTTTTGGAGGGTGTAGTGACAGCGGGGGGATTGTAGGTTTTTATGCTCCTGAAGAGATGGGGTTTTTTAGGGTTGGGTTTCGAAGATGGTGAAAGTGAAAGAGTCTGAAAGTGTTGGGGCAGTAGTTCCAAAAATGTGGGGAAACACGGGAGAAGTCCCTTTAAAAAGGTTGTGTGAGGAGCGAAAGAGAAGGGGGAAAAGAAAAAAGGGCCTGTGAGGAGCGGAGATTTCGGGGGGGAAAACCTGGAATTAAACAGAGATGTATGGAGGGGGGGGAGGGGCCCGAGCGCCTTGTGGGTTTATGGTTAGTAACTTGAAATTAAATTTGCCGGGGAATTGGGAAAAAATGAAGGGATTGGGGAGAGGGGAAAAGGGGAGAGGATTTTGCGGGGAAGAGGTGGATAAAACGGGCAGCAGAGTTTTAGGATGGGTTGAAGGGGAACAAGATGCATACGGGGGCCACAGGAAGGGTGTTCAGTAGCCCAGGCGGGAGATACAAGGCATGGACTAATGTTTTTTTAGTATCAGGGTTAAGGAATGAAAGGATTTTTGGGGAATTTTTTTTCAGGGGGAGGCAGCAGGCGGAAAGTAAAGGGGGTAAGGGGTGGATGTGTGGTTTTTAAAAGGGAAAAACCCGAGTCCCAAGGGGTTTTCCCCCCGGGAGCGGGCAAAAAAAAATCTGGTATTGTTGGAAATTTTTCCACTGACCCACAAAATAAAGATAAAATGCATTAATATCACAAGTAAGTTTCCGCAAAAAAAACCCAAAAAATGAGTTTACCTCCTAACCCCCATCCCCCCAAAAGGGGTTTTTTTTTGGGGGGGGGTTTTGGGGGGGCCCGCCCCTTTAAACTGTATGAGGCC
>JAODAL010079269.1:0-12635 GCA_025379985.1 Phyllomedusa bahiana | reverse complement strand
AAAATTTCCAAATTTCCCCCAAAAAATTTGGGGAAACCTTTAAAAAACCCCCCTTTTTTTCCTGGGTTGGGGGGTAAAAACCCCCCCCCCCCAAAAAAAACCCGGCCCTTTTAAAAAGGGCCCAAACCCCTTTTTTTTTTTTTTTTTTTTTGGGGGGGGGGCCCCCGGGGAAAAAAAAAATTTTTTAAATTTTAAAATTTTTTGGGGGGCCCAAAAGGGCCCCCCCCCCCCGGGAAAAACCCCCCAAGCCCTTTTCCCAAAAATTTTTTTTCCCCCCTTTTTTTTTTGGGGGAAAGGGGGGGTTTTTTTTTTAAAAAATTTTTTTAAAATTCCCAACTTTTTTAAAAAAAATTTAAATTGCCCCCCCCCTTTTTTTTTTGGGGGGGCCCCCAAACCAATTTAAGGGGTTTTTTGGGGGGGGGGGGGGGGGTTTTTTTTCCCCCGGGGGGTTTCCCCCCCCCCGGGGGGGGTTTTGCCGTCCTTTTTTTTCCCCCCTTTTTTTTTTTTGGGGGGCCGGGGGGCCTTTTTTTTTTTGGGGGTTTTTTTTCCTTTTTTTTCCCTTTCCCCCCTTTTTTTTTTCCCCCCCAAAATTTTTTTTTTTGGGGGGGGGGGGGGGGCCCCCCCGGGGGTTTTTTTTTTTTCCCCCCCCCTTTTCCATCTTGAGCTCCTGCCAGCTTTTCGGTCTGCTTTTGGATAATTTAAAACCCCCCAGATGCTGGGCCAGTGTCTTTTTTCATCTGAGCTCCTGGGTGTCCCCTCCGTCGTGTCTGTGCTCCTGTATTTCCCGCCCCTGTTCCTGTCCTGTATGTTTCTCTCCTTTCCTGCCCTGTTCCCTGGTCTGTACCTGTTTTGTTACCCGTCCAGTTTTTGCCCTTTTCCGTGGTGCTATGTGTACGTTTAAAACCCCCCTGTTTTCCTGCTGTACATGTTTTCCCGGGTTTCCTGTATTTTCCCCCGGCCCGGATTCCCGTCCCTTTCACCCCGGCTGTCACCGCAGGTAGCCACGCAGGGGGATTTACCTGGGGGTCCCCCCAGCCCAAATCCCCCCCCGTTTGGGGGTGGGGGTCTGGCGAAAACCGGGGGCCCCTTAGGGCTCCAATCCCTGGCGTGGTTTTCCAGCTTTCCCCTCGGGCCCGGGGGGAATTTACAGAGGATCCACACCCGGATGTCTGGGTCGGCGGGTTCGGCGTTTCGGTCTTCAGCGCCCCCACCGTTACAAAACATGACCTCAAAAAACCCTTGACAATGCGAAAAAATTTAAAATAAAGAGAGTAAAGGGAATACGGTGTTGTCATAAAACCTTTCTGTTTTTACAGTCTCTCCAGAAAAAAGAAAATGAAAAACTGTTGGGAACTGAGTAAAAATTGAGTAAAAAATGATCATTTAAAAAAAAAAAAGTTTTAAAAGAGGACCATTTCTTTTGAAGAGGTTTGGAAGTAGACCGGCAACTAATCTGACCTGGAAATTTGGGGGGCCACAACATCTCAGAGATCCATACCTATTTATCTTGATAAAAGTCAATCGATCCACATTATCGTGGAAACCCGGATTGTTTTTGTCTGTAATGACTCCCCAGTGTGCAAAGGTCCGCTCAGAATGACGCTGGCTGCGGGGTTTGGATACCCAGAATTCTATTGGATTGGGAAACACATACAAAAACACGGTGTTGAGAGCAGATAGTCGTGCCCCATGATTTAAAGCTGGTCTCTGTGTGTTGTTGTGTCCCTGCATTGCATGCTTGGGTAAATTTAGAAAATAAAGATTGCCAAAGGGGTCACCCTTTAGGCTTCTGACCCTTCCTGCTTCTGCGCTGCCGCTAGGGTTTTGCGCTCTATGCTGTCACGTCGCTGATGTTGTTCCCCCGTGACATTAGAAGAAGTGAAGCAGACGCAACAAATTCTCAGTTGATAAAATCGCAAGGTCCCTTTTTCCTGCATTTTACTCTCTATTTGGGTGGGGGGGAAGAAAGTGCTGAGTTTTTTTTTGTACCGGGGATCCGGAGGGTGGCCCCCCAGTAATGTTGTTCATTTTGAGGGCCTTAATGGAGGATCATGTTGGGGGAAAAATGGGCACCCCAAGCATCATGTGAGAGATGGGGCCTTGATTTCCCCAAGCCTCGGGGTCGAGGGGCACTAGCAAACTGATCTTCCTCATTTTCCCCCCCGCCTAAATTCGTCCCAAACCCTTTTTCCCAAGGCAGGGCGTCGGAACTCGGTCGGGAATCCCCTCCTCCCCCTCCTCCGCTTCCCTCCCACACTTCAACCAGCCCGACTTGCTCAGATGTGCACCCTGAAGTGATGCGCCCTTGCCTAGCCAGGACCCCAAACCCATGCCAATGAAGACCAAAAAATTGTAAAAACTGTCGGGTTTGTGGATTAGAGGGAGAGAAAGGCTCCGTGTCCCATCTGTTCCGTCTCCTCCTCCGTCGCTGGGGGGACTGGTTTCAGAGTGTCCAACGATCGTTCCAGAATGAAATCACCACAATGTCATGTGACAAAGGGCATTGTCCGCATGACCATTTTGGTGGCTTCTTCAAAACTGGCAAGGATAGTGCAGAGCTCTTTAACCTGCCTCCACTCTTGGTGGCTCAACACCCTTAGGTCCGCACCCTCTTGTCAGGCCATGTGTCACTTCGTAGCGTAATGACATTCGTGCTGCCACAATCGGGGAGCATGTGGAGGGGGGAAATTCCAGCTGTTGCCACGTCAACAATGAGCGGTTGAGGGGGGGGCCGACTGCGCTCCCAACGCAGCCAGGGGGACAGGGGGTGCGAACCGGAAGGGCGAACTCAGCCCTTTGGGCCCTTTCCCCTAGAGGCAGTCCAGCCCCGGGGGTTTGCTCTTTAAAATTTTTTGGGCGAAAAGGTTCATGACTGTCCAGGCGGGTTGTGCTCCGCCTCCCGTCTTAAGGGGGCGGCCAGCAATTTCGACCGTTATCCACACCACCTTCCTGGCACAATGTTCTTGTCCCCCAGCCAGTGCTCGGTCTTGTTGCGGAGAGCCTCCAAGCTCCTCCCCTGTGTGTGGACGGTCTCCAAAACAGATTAATTTCAACAGGGCCGGGTTTTTTTCTGGGCCCGTGATCCCACCAGAGGCCCTTTGGGGGGAAATAACCCTGCAACATCCCTGGGGTTTTTAAAGAGCGTGCCCCGGCCTGAGAGCCACCGTCCCCAACAAGAGACTCCCCCAGCTCACCCATGGCTGTACGGGTTTAAGCGGCCTTGGCCGTGCTTACTAGCCCATGTGTGGGTGGTCAATGGATTTTTCCCCGGACACAATGCAGAAAACTGCTTTAAATTTTAGATGCGGGCCAGGGCATTACGGCTTTTCTGGCAAAGAAATGCCTGTCGGCACTGTTATTGGGGGCAGGCAAGGGGCCCATGAGTGGGGAGCCCATTTGTCACCGACGGAAAGGAAACATTTCCAAGGCCAAAAGCATGAAAAGCAAAATTCGGGTTTTGGCTTTGGGAGGGTTTTGGGGGTTTAAAGTGTTTCTTCTGCTCCCAAACTGGAAGACAGAAGGCTGGCTGTTTACTGGCGCTGCGGAGTGAGGTCATCAAATGGGGGAAAGTAGAAGGGGAGGATGGGTCTCTGGTGGTGCTGGTGGTACTCGGGCGACGGTGGAAGAGGAGGCGGAGACAGAAGGTGTGAAAGTGGTTAGAAGCCTGGCGTCGGTCTGGCCTTTTGTGGCCAAGTGTTGCCTCCATTTCAAATCATGCATTCGCTGCATGTGACTAGATTTGGGGTGGGGGTTTAAACACCTAAGATTTTTGCTCTACTTATGCGTTTACCGCAAAGGGGGCATAGGACATCGCTGGGTGAATCAGGGCTTGCTCAAAAAAGGCCCCAGGTTGAAAAGTCCGGGCCCTTTTTTTGACGGCGATTATAGGAGCGGGGTTTCCGTGACCGTGGCTGGCGGAATCATATCAGCGGACTTCTGCGCCCGCCCCTTCCCTTTTTGAGGCGGGACCCGTACTGACCCCCCAACGTTTCCTCCTCGTCCAGGATAAAGCCTCGCAAGAAAATTCTGCTGAAAAACCACGTTGGTCCGCAATTGTCATCATATCATCAACCGGTACTTTGGGCGTCCTGACTTCTGCATCCCGGGTGTGGGCTACAAGCAAGAGGGACGCAAAGGGGTTCCCGCCGCCCGGGGTTTGCCGATTGATGGCTTCCTTCTCCTCCTCTGATTGCATCAGTAAATGGGGGTCAGAGAGACAAAATCATCCTCTTTGGCTTTATCTTTTTAAAAATGCCTTGTGACCCCAAACCCCATTTTGTCAAAAGAGGTCTTTAGAAATGGGTTATCCACGTGTTGACATTTTTGGGTGCCTCGCTTCATGTTTTGGAAAGGATGCTGACGATGTGATGCGACTTTTTTGGCCGTACTGGGAGGAGAGGCGGTAAAGACTGCCGGGCGTTGCATTAACCATGAAGAAAGATTGGGGAAATTGTTATTACTGAGATTCACAGGGGCCCCGACCAGCGATGAAGGCCCAACGGGCCCGGCAACCGCGATCCTTTTGGCATGCGTTTTACGCAGCACTAGAAAAGAGCACCTTCTCTCGTACCTTACCCCATTCCTACCCCCCTTTGCCGCTTACCACCTGCTTTTTGCTCCATGTTCGAAAGATAAAAATTTGAGAAGGTATGGAAGAGTTTGGAAAGTCTCTTATTAAAAGACGGAAATCACAGCTATTCTGAAAAACCCCCAAACAAAAAAAAAAATTTTGTATTTAAATTTAGTGCAGGTGCCTCTATCAAAAAGCTGGACTGGGGAAAATGAAAAAACACCTATCTGAAATGTATACGGATAAAAAACGGTATTTTTTGCACCTAAAAATAACCCCCGGTGAGACAAAATCTGTATTCAAATTTAAGTGCAAGGTGCCTCATCAACAAAGTGGACTGCGCCAAAGTGAAAAAAACACGTATTGAAAAATATACGGTAATAAATGGTATTTTTTTCATCTAAAAATACACCCGCGGGACGACAAAAAGGTTTCTCAAAATTTTAATTTCAAGGGCCTCTATCAACAACGCTGGGCTGGGGAAAAATGAAAAAAAAACCCATCTGAAATGTATTGGGTAATAAACGGTATTTTTTTCACCCAGAAAAAACCTGCGGGACGACAAAAATTTCTTTATTCAAATTTAAGTGCTGGGCCTTACAACAAGCTGAACTGCGCCCAAATGAAAAAAAAGATCTGAAATGTATCGGATAAAAACGGTATTTTTGACCTAAAAATACCCGTTACGACAAAATTGCTTGGTGCCCTATCAACAAAGCTGAACTGGGGGCCAAAATGAAAAAAAAACTATTGAAATTTATACGTAAAAAACGTATTTTTTGCACCCAAAAATACACTGCGGTGACGAAATTTTTCTGTATTAAAAAATTTTAAATGCAAGGTGCCTCATCAACAAAGTGGACTGGCCAAAATGAAAAAAACACCCATCTGAAATGTATACGGATAAAAAACGTATTTTTTGCCCCAAAAATACCCTGCGGTGACGACAAATTTTCTGTATTCAAAATTTTAAGTGCAAGGGGCGTCTATAACAAAATGGATGATCAAAAATGAAAAAACACCTATTGAAATGTTTACGGATAATAAAAGTGGCGTTTTTGCAATAACAATACACTGCATTACTAGAAAAAGTTTTGTTCCTAATTAAGTTTGGTGCCCAAATCAAGTAAAATTTCAACATAAAAATGTTAATAAGAAGCCATTGAATGCAATGTCAAAAAAAGTTGGGCCCAAAATTTTCACTATCCTTCAAAGACTTGTCTGTGTTTGCCCGCCCCCCCTCCCCCGCTCCCCTTCGTGACTTTACGGGCTAGATGCTCCCTTTAAAATTCTCAGCCTTAGTACCAAAAAACGCAAAAACTCAATTACCTAGGTTCTAATGTTCACAGCTAATACATAGCGTCTGTGGAACAAATTTGAACAAAATTTTGTGAGCTGTTTGGAGTGTATGGGCAGAGACCCAGAGCAGTCCCACTCCTTTGAACATGACAAAATGATCATGAACAGGAAGGGGTGTTCTATGTAAAACGAGGCATGGATCTTTTTCCCCCAATCGCAACCCCACAATCCCCCGTCATGACGCGCACACACGCCCCCTGCCTATTTCTAATGATTTTTGGCCGCCAAAATGACAGGAAGGCTGAAAAAAGGCGCTATATTAATAGATTTTGCAAGATTTTCACCAAATTATCGGTGATCTAAAAATCCGAACAACTAAAAAAAGGCCCATTTAACTTTGTCGTAATAAACGCCCAAACTATTTTAAAATTCACTCCCCCGGGTATGTGATTTTGATAATACAGCAAACTGCATTGTTGCATACATTCATCTTATTGATTACCTACCTACTGTAATTGCAATGCTACCTGGTTCCCTGATAATCTCCACTTTCTGATTTTATCTGAACACATAAATGTGTGTTCAGCCAGTCTGTATGACTACCGCATTGGCTTCCTGAGAGATAATAACACTCTGGTGAAGGTCTTTAAATAGTCAATAAATCCCTGAATACTAATAAATTATGCAAAATAAATACATGTACTAAAATGAGGAATTTAGTGCATATTACAAAGGCATGTGACTCAAGGCTTTGAGATTCAGTGTAAATGAACAGTCAAAGAGCTTGGGTAAAACTGAAATATGTTGTGCAAGCACAAGATTACCCATGATGCCATGTGCATAAAAGACAATTAGACATACAGTGCAGTTGTTTAGAGTGTAAACACATTGGTGTCAGTCAATAGTGGACAGTGCTAGGTGAGATAAGGTAAAAAGAGCATCCTCTCAACACTATTTTAAAGTGTATGTGGGCCTAAGACATAAACCACATATGGTCATTCGTTTACAAAACAAAATAAGGACAATGCTTTTGTAAACAAGCTGCTCTGCATGCAGATGAGATATGCAGAACAACTAGTATAACGTGTAGCAGTATAATATTCCTGCAACTATATAGAAATTCTACTCCACCCAAATAATTATATTGAACTTAAGAAAGGATTTACCTTAGGTAGGAAAATAGCTCCAAGTAGGTAGACAGGTATATATTGCCCCCCTGTAGGTAATCTCTAACCATAGGGAGGTACCCCACAAAGCAGACTGCTAAGTATATAAACCAGATCAGTAATTATGTAAATATATAGTTCCCCCAGTAGGTAAGAAGGTTTATAGGGCCCCTTTGCAGGTAGGTAAATATATAGGCACTTTCAGTAGCTAGGATGGTAAATAGGCGCCCTTGTTAGGTAGGTATTTAGGTCCTACAATAGGTAAGTAGGTATATTAGGCCCCCCTAGTAGGTTGATATGTACATAGGTCTCCAAGTAGGTAGGTATATAGGTCCCCGCACAAGGTAAGTCTGTACGTCTCCTCAGTAGGTTGGTAGGTCTAAAAGTCCCCACCGCAGGGTGGTAGGCATATAGGTTCTCTCAGTAGGTTGGTAGGTATATAGGATCCTCCAGTAGGTTGGTAGGTTTATAGGTCCCCCAGTAGTTAGATCGGTATATAGGTATCCCAGTATGTAGATAAGTGTATGGGGCTCTCTACAAGGTTGGTAGATATTAAGGTTCCCTAGTAGACTGCTAGGTATATAGGTCCTCCCAGTAAGTAAGTAGGTATGTAGCGCTTCCCAGAGGGTTGGTAGGTGTATAGGTCCTTCCATTAGATGGGTTTACATAGAGAGCTCCCCAGTAGGTTGGTAGGTCTATAGGTCCTCCAGTAGGTAGTTAAGTATATAGGTATTTCAGTAAGGATATTTCAACAATATTCTATTTTGTTGTCCTCAATAATATCTATCTATCTATCTATCTATTACTATCTATCTATTTTATCTTCTATCTAAGATAATTGATGTAGATATGTATACATCATAGTTGCATCATCGAAGACGAAAAATAAAAATATTGCTGAATTTTCCTACGGGGGTACCTTTTTTTATTACCTACTGGAGGCCTTAACTTTTAACCTACCGGGTGCCCTTATGTACCCATTACTTAGAGGCCCTTTATCCCTCCCAACCTACTGGGGGAACCTTAATACCTACCAAGTTTGGGGAGCCAAATGGGGTTTCTCTGCTTATTTAAAATGTCTCTCTTATTTTAAAATGGTGGCCTGTTGTGGAACAACAAGCCCCAGCCACCCCACCGTTATATGTCTAGCTGTCTTGCTTAGTTTAAAGGGTCGTCCTGTCTGGGGAACAAAAAGTCCCAGCCTCCCACCGCATTAATGTCTAGCTGTCTTGCTTAGTTTAAATGGTCTCCTGTCTGTGGAACAAAAGTCCCACCATCCCACCGCATATATGTCTAGTGTCTTGCTTTTTTTAAAGGGAACGTCCTGTTTGGGGAAACAACAAGTCCCAGCCATCCCAAGATTATATGTCTAGCTGTCTTGCTTGTTTAAATGGTACACCCTGTCTGTGGAATAACAATCCCCACCCACCCCACCGATTATATGTCTACGTCTTGTTAGTTTAAATGGTAATTTTTGTTAGATTTTTTACGCCCAGTCTGTTTTCCCATAATTTATCCTGTGTTTATTTGTATCCCTAAACCCCGTACCCCCCTTGAAGTTTCTGCTTGTCAGAGTTTTTTGTAGTCCACCCGTTTCGACACCTAAGGGGCCCTAATGCTCATTTTGAATCATCTGTTGAGTAAAGTTGCAGATCTGGGTCTTTTGGCCAGGTCGGGGGCCAAATTTCAAAATGCCAAATTTAAAAGGGAAACTAAGAATTACCCTAAATTGAGCCTGAAGTGGCAAAGGGGGAAAAGGGACTTTCCCTTTTTTAAGTTGCTACATTTCCCTTGCATACCCCTTATTTCCAGCTTGCTATTATTCTACTTCAGCCACTGCCTCAATCTTACCCCCCCTATTTTGCCCTCAGACAAGTTTACCCACAAAAGTCCCTCCTCCTTCCCTCACCTATGTTCATCCCCACAGTATTTTCCTTTTAAAAACCCCCCCAAACCCCCCAGCTAATTTTTACTGCACAAACGCCGTTCATATTCATATGCCCCATCTGCGTCTCTTTTCATTCTTTGCTTCTCACTGCAGGGGACTCTTTTAAACCCCCCGGGGGCCCCCCTTCTTTACGCTCATCCCCCCCCTCCTCCCCCCCATAGAAACCCCTGTAACGCTTGCCATTCGTGTAGTTTTTTTCTCCCCCCCCTTTTAAGTGTGTCTATGGAACCCCGTCCGTCTCCCAACAAACTCAATGTTGTTCATTCCCTTTTTCTCCCCAAACTCCTAAACCCGTGGCCCTCCAGAAACATAGCCCCAGCAATCTGACACCGCTTCCTTGCCGCTCTCACCTAGGTGGGCTCACTTCACCACACCCCCAGCCCTGAGAAAGGCCGGGTGGAGGATTTGGGCTACTTCCTTCCACACTTCCTTCCAGGCCCTTCCCCCTGCACCCCCTCATTTTTCCCCTCCTTTGAGTCCACACCCCCCAGCCCCTTTTTCCCCCAGTTGTTACAGCCCCCGGCTCTCCCCCCAGTTTCTGGATCATTTTGCCGCCGGTCCCATTTCCCTCTCTTCTGAAATGCCCACTTCATATGGGTGATTTCAAACCCCCCATTGGACCCCTGCTCCTTCTCCCTCCAGTTTTTTTCATTAACCCCCTCTCAGGGCCCCTCTCGCGTTTATGACTCCCCAACCCCAAAGGATGGGAACTCTTGGTTTGGGTCTTCTGTCACTTTCCCCTAAATTTTCTAATTCATAATTCTCCTTATTCTTTTGACCACAATTTCCCCTTTCTTTTAATAATTCTCACCCCTTCTTGGACAAAACCTGCCCCATCCATACGAAAAACCCCTCCAATTAAATTTCTCGGGAACTCACAGAACCAACAGTCCTCACTGCCCCCAATCTCCTCCCTTCCGTCCAACCAGGCTGCAAACGTTACAATGAAACTCCCCCCCGGGAAATGTTGGCACCACTCCACACCGCACACCTGAGCCCAGACCCCGAAGCCTTGGCACACACCTCAGACTCGTTTTCTCCGCGTGTTCCAGGTGGCTGGGGTGGGGAAAAAGTCAAAGCTACCTGCAGCTTTTCCACTACAATTCCCATTCAGACTTATCACCTCCCCTTAAAGCCCAAAAAAAAAAATATTTCACCCCCCTCTCTCACTCCAAAAACAACACAAAAAATCTTTTACCCTTCCACTCCTCCTAAGGGGCCCAAAAGCTCAGGTCCGGTCCTGCATCTGTGCTGAAGATGGCCCCTCACTTCAAAACAAAAATTGAAAATTCCCGGAAAAAAATTTACTTAAATCCCCAAATAATACCCATCCTGTCCCCCCCGATGTCCCCTAATCTACTCGCAGCCCCTTTAACCCACGACAGAGGAAGAAGGTCCAGGCTTCTCCTTCTGTCGACCCCACCTGCTTACTGACCCCCTTCCTCCACCTCGTCCGTCTATTTCTCCCGCTGTCCTCTCCAACTTACTGCTATCTTAACCTCTCTCTCTCCACTGGGGTTTTCCATTTCCTTCAAACACGCCTCATAACCCCTTTACTAAAAAAGCCCCCTTGGACCCGTCCGTGTGATAACTACCCACCAGTTCTAACCCCCTTACTTAAATCTGGAACCCTTTGGGTTTCTCTCGTAAAACCGCTTCTCTTGTAACTTCTTCTTGCCCGCTGCAAACAGGTTTCCGCACCCCACACTCCACGGAAACTCCTTGTTAAAGTCTCAAATGACCTCCCCAACAGCAAAAATTTAGGGGAACACCCCATTTTGCCTCTTTGGGTCTCTCTGCGATTTGACACTTGGATCACCCAAATTCTCCTCAGCAGCTCAGACCATTTTCCTCCCGGGCACCGCTCTCGTTGGTTCTCATCCTACCTCTCTGACCGCTTCATGTCTCATTTTCTGGTTTGCCTCCCCTCCTCTTCCCTTGTGTTGGGGTTCCTCTGGGGGTCGTTCTAGGTCTCTCCTCTTTATTGTACCCGCCCCCCTTGGGCAAACCATCAAGTTTGACTTCCGTACCATCTCTATGCGATAACCCCAAATTTTACACCTCCCCCCGTGCATCACCCAGCCTTGCTAAAAACACCAGTGACTGGGGCTGTCCCCTGTCTCTGACATCATGCCTCTCTCCATTGAAAATAAACCTCACTAAGATGAAAATTCTGTCTTTCCGCCATTACAACCAACACCCCCTGTTTTCTGTTTCTGTATTGGTTTTCCAATTTTCTCTAGGCAGCGGCCCCCGCTAGGGGTTTTTTTGAATTCTGATTACCCTTCCCCCCATTTTTCCCTCCCTTGCCCCCCTCCTGTCCCTCACCCCAAAATATTCCCCAAAAACCCTCCATTTTTTCATGTGGGAAAAACTCAAAATTCCCTTATGCTCTTATTCTTTCCGCTTGACTACTGCAAATCCTTCTTATCGGTTCCCCCCTCGCAAACTCTCCCCTTCCAATCTGTTTTAGAAAACAGCAGCCCGGCTTGTTACCCCGGGTCTCTTCTGTGATGATATCGACTACATTCCCCCTCATCCCAAACCCTTTCCATGCCCGCCACAAGATTTTCACCGTGCGGCACCAAAAATTTTCTGGAATATCCTACCCCCGGGCGATCAGGCCATTCACAACCTCCCGTTTTTAAAAGGGGGCCCCGAAAAATACATCTTCTCGGTCTGGCCCACCAAAATCCCTAAAGCTATCCACACATCTGTCACTCCCCGCACTTGGGCACTACAGGACTTATCCCGTATATAGGTAAACTCTGGGTGGAGGTTATCCCTTTTTTTTGTAAACCACCCCCTATTTATGAAAAAATGGGGGGCCCATTGTAAACTGGCACTTCTTCCCTTTTTTCACCCATACACCCTAATAGAGTAAGCTCTCACGAGCAGGGCCTCACACCTTTTGTTCATTTGTAAGTATTTTTTTGTGTAATGACTGTAGTTTACCCTTTAATTTGTAAAATGCTGCGGAATATGTTGCGTATAGAAATAAAAATTATTATTACCTATATACGATTTAACTATTATATATTATTATATATATATTAATAATATATTATATAGCACAATAAGCAAAAAAAATAAAAATATTTTGAACTTTTGACATTCAGGCTCCATATCTCACCTTCCCCTACAGTTTGAACCTCAGATCCCTCATTTGACTTTTAACTATGTAGAAAAACTTAGTTATGCAGATTATTGTATGTAACTGGATTGTTACTGTTTTGCTCCTGGTGGTGGAAAAACCTTTGTCTTTTTGTACAATACAAATTACAACTTGTGTTCACATTCCCTAATAGCTCAGTGTGTTATTAGTTTGATTCTGAAGAGAAAGGTCACTGGTCAATGAGCACTCAAATCTTCTTCTTATTATAACATTGCCATTTAAATTTAACGACATCCTTTTCTTCAGTCTATTACTCTGCCTTTAGGGTAACATATTTATTTTTTCCAGTAAACATATTTACTCATCGGGATGGTGCCCAAACCGCAACGTTTCGGGGGATTTAACCTTGATATGCCCCCTTTGTCAAGCGTGTCAGCGGCTTTGTACCTCCCCTTTCTTATATTCATAATCAGTTCTTCCGTTTACACCTCTATGTATCCAATTAAAATTCAATTTAACATTAAAAAATTTTTGATA
>JAODAL010079268.1:0-12635 GCA_025379985.1 Phyllomedusa bahiana | reverse complement strand
AAAAGGGCCAGGGGGGAAACATATGGGTACCCAGGCAGGCAACATATAGGTAGCCAGGGCAGGGTATCATATAGGTAGCAGGGCAGGGCATCATATAGGTAGCAGGCAGGGCATCATATAGGTAGCCAGGGCAGGGTATCATATAGGTAGCCAGGGCATCATATAGGTAGCCAGGGCAGGGTAGCTTCTAGGTAGCCAGGGCAGGGCATTATATAGCCAGGGCAGGGCATCATATAGCCAGCCAGGGCAGGGCAATTATAGGTAGCCAGGGACAGTAAAAAGTTTTAAAAAAAATAAAAAATAAAAATGCTCACCCGGACACCCGCTGTCCCCTCCTCTTCACGCTTAACTCCGGAGCCGGTGGCTGCTCACTGCAGAGTGCGGGGCCGCGGAGCAGGCGCGCTATGATGTCATCACATCGCGCACCTGCCCCACGGCCTCCTGGGAGCTGAACAGACAGGATCAGTAGATCCCAGATGTTCAGCCTCGGCTGCTGCCCGCACCGCACGGTGCAAGCGGCGGCCGTGATGGCTGCATGGCTGGGTCTGTGACCCAGCCGTGCAGCCCTGTGGCGATGGGGGCCTGTCAGTCCCCTGCCACAGGGGTCCGGTCGCTGATGCGACCATTGCGGCCCCTGTAGCACGCTACAGATCGGCGCCGGCACTCGGGGCCCGCCGGGGGGGGGAACACCGGCCTCCTCGGCGGGCTATCCGAGCCGGCCCTGCGGACCGGACCCCAGCGGCCCGCCGGGCAAATGCCCGGTTTGCCCTATGGTCAGTCCGGGCCTGCTTATGACCTATGACTGAGGCCAAGCTTTCTGACACTGGGCAGCACAGTTCTCTCCAGGATGCCTTGATAGTCTTGAGCTTTGATTGTTCCCTGCACAGATTTAAGACTTTCTGTGACAAATGCAGCAAAGCAGCCCCAAAGTGTGACCGAGCCTCCTCCATGCTTCAAAGTAGGTACAATGTTCTTTTTATATGCTTAATTTTTGAGTCTGTGCACATGGAGCTTATCTGTTCAAAGGACATTCTTCCACTTTGGCAAAGCAACGACAGATGGTGCGATCTGACACTGATATACCTTGACTTTGGAGTTCACCTCTAATCTCCCTGGAAGTTGTTCTAGGCTCTTTGGTTACCATTTGAATTATTTGTCTCTTTAAGTTGTCATTGATTTTCCTCTTGCAACCACATCGAAGGAAGTTGGCTACAAATCTCTAGACCTCAATCACATGTGCATCTGTACTAACAGGAACATTATACAATTTGGAAATAGTAGTAAAGCCTTTAACATGTTTGTCTTTAATTTTCTTTCTCATATCCTAAGACAACTCCTTCCTTAGCTTTGATTCATGTTCATTGTGGCACTCACCATGATACCAAACAGCACAGTGACTACTTTTCACCCTTTAAAAAGGCAGACTTAATGATTACAAGTTTGAAGAAACATATGATGCTAATTACAGGGCAAACCTTAATATAACATGTCCCTATGGTCAAATTATTTTCAGTATTTTTTTTTTCTAGGAGAACAATGATTTTTGTCCAGGCCAGATATATTAGGCTTTTTTTCTAGTTTTAATTTGAGATGAAACACAATTCAAAAGCAATGTCTGATTTTCATTAGTTGATTTTCAGTTACTATAAATTGATTATTACTGTTGTCAGTTTCCAGTATTCCCATATGGTTATGAGGACACTTGGTACCACAGTAGGCACAGTAATCTGGAATGCAACCGCATGAGGAGTTTGTGTAGAGAGAGGGTAGAGAGGTTGGATGTAGCTAAAAAAGCTAAATGAGCCAAAGATATGTGGGCAGCAGAGTCTGTAGGAATGATTGTGGCCAAGAAAGTCATGGGGATCTGGGTCAGATGGAGAAGAAAATGGAAAAAGAAGCATAAATCACAGAATTTATTTGTATTGTATTTTTTTTAATAAAGTCTTCACAGTGACTGACAGAACTGTATGGTAGTAATTTTGGTCTTGATGTCATCTTTTGTATTCAGTAACAGTATAGTGGTATTATCAGTCACTATACAGAATTAGTATATTGTCCTGGTGTGGAGGTATTATTTAGTAACAGTATGGTTGTGTTATTCAGACCTTATATGAGGGACAGTGGTATAACATATTATTGGTATGACTGCAACACTGAAAGGCTGTATAATGTACAAGCAAACTGTGCTAAACAGAGTTGCAGTTGCACACACAGTCTCATCCTCTGCTATGTCTGCTGTATTGTAAGATTTGTAATAATCTGCACAGTGCCTGACATAGAACTGGCGTCTACAACTGCTGCATAACATAACTGTATGGTAGTGATATTGATAATATTTTATTTCTAATCTCCTGAGACTACACTCTCCCTAGATTCTTTTGGTTCATGTTCATTGTGGCACATACCGTGATACCAAACAGCACAGTCACTACTTTTCACCCTTTCCCTGTCTTGGGGAAAAAACCTCACCTACTACTATTGATGTTAGCAATATGGCACTGGGGTGTCTAGGGCTCATCAGTAGAATTAATTCTGGGAGTCTACCAGTGGAATTGATTCTGGGGTCCACCAGTGGAGTTGATTCTGGGATCTCACCGTACAGCTTCTGTACATGACTGTACTTGGTTCTTGCACTTTGTCTCTTGCTTTTTGCCTCTTTTTCTATGCCTTTCTGCCTCTCCCAAATATGCATATGTACTGTATTGAAAAGCAACTTAAATGGGTTTTATCATTACAAAGATCATGTCTCAGATTATGGGGACAGTAAAAATAAGCACTTTTCTAATTGGATTGCATTACCTCTGTCACTTGGTTTAGCAGATATCAGCTTCTCTGTAAATCTGTATTCTGTTTCTGCTGTTGCTCTGTTGCTGGTCGGAACGCCCCCTGGTCGATTCCCTAGACACGCCCCCTGCACTGTGATTGGCTGGCTGACATTTCATTCAGCCTGTTGGGATACGCCCCTAGACAGGAAACGCCCCGGCCATGCCCACTGCGCTGTGATTGGCTGCCTGCACACTCTGTGTTTACTCCCCTCTGAGCTGTTAAAATCGATAGTGAAACCAAGGTCTGCTGCCTCTATGTACATCTCCCAGCTATAGGTGAAGGATCTGGGCAATTACTGCCTGTTTAAAGGGCTTTTGCCAAGAGGTTGTTTCGCCTCCTCACAGGTCCAGTCCTTAAGCTGCTACTTGGAAAAGAAGGCCTTCTGTTCCTCAGATCGAATGCAAGCCCCACCTCCTTATGACATCATCATCTGTAGTGTATAACATAAGGATTCAACACTCTGTTTGCATAAGCTGCTTGTGTAGTGCAGTGCTTAGGTGATCAGCTCTGCAAGACAGAGGTTGGGAGTTCAAGCCCCATCAGTATTTTTTTTTTCTTTTATAAATTGTACACATATGTAAATATATGAAAATATATGTGTGAACATCTATAATTTTATTTATATACACATACATAGCTCCCCTATATAGTGTCCCATCCTCACAGTAGTCACACCGAGCACTTCCAACATATGTGATGCAATGCATATATTCTGGGGGATGCGAAATGATATAGGGGAGCTATGTATGTGTATATATATCATTATAGAGATTGACAGATATATTTTAGGTCTCTCTACATATGTGTAGTCTTTAGGGGGGGGGGGGAAATATACTCTGTGAGGGACTAGAACTCCAAACCCCTTCCTTGTAAAGCCAACACTCTACCACTACTCTACCAGACAAAGTTATTACAGGTTGAGCAGGGTCTTGTCTCAAAGCTGAGTGCTTCTCCCCCCATTTTCACTCACATGTCACTGACAGCAAGCAGAGGTCTTTACTTGAAGCTGACATTTGTCCTTGTAGTTGAGTAAAGGTCTCTGCCTGTTGTCAGTACAATTTGGGTGAACACCACTAGAAGTGAAAGCTGCTGGCTTTCAGTGTAATTTGTGTGATAAGAGATATAACAGGTGCTTGTGGAGCTTGTGGAGCCTGAAGGCTGCAGACATAAGCAGGCAGGAGGCTACAGAGCTGTTATATCCAGACAACCTTCTGCATCCCCTGCTTTATAGAAAATGATGATGTCACAGGTCTTCAGTGAGGACAGACACGCCTCCTGGGAGGAGAGACACGCCTGCTGACAGGAGAGACATGCCCCTGGATTTCAAGCTCAATCTGAGAAAATTAACTGAACAGCCCAAACAGATCAAACGATAACACTCCTTTAAGGTCTGTCATGCTCAGGGGCTTACTGGAGATTTTACTTGTGGGCGGGTCCGTGCCTGACTGTTAGCAATTGTACTCTTCTTACACAGCAACGCCAGGAGAAGCAAGATAGGCTGTACCATACTTTGTTGAGCAGAAGATGTAGTTGTCTGGGGAAAAAACGATTGTACTTTCTTCTCTAGATGAAGAGACAAGGAACCTTTCTCCAAAATATCCAGCAGTCTCTGCTTAGCCAACTGTAGTAGGAACTATAAGAATGGGAGAAGCCTAGTGTGTACAACACTCCAAGCCTGGCCAATGCTTCATAATTAATTTTTATCACTTTCTTCCCCTTGACAAAATCCCATGTTTACCCTCGTGTATACCACTAAGGTGTCCTACTGTTGGCATCCTTTGCATATGTTATAAATCATTGTTCCTAACTGAGCCATAATGGATGTGAGCACTATGTCCTCAAACCAATCCTAACAAATCCTGTTAGATCCCATTGACTTAATAAGGTCCATCAAGTTTCTGCTGGGTTCCAGCTTAAGTGTTAATTAAAGCACATCAGTGTTATTTACTCATTTTCTTGTCAGACAGTGGAATCTTTATGTCCAAATTTGGCATTGACTTTCCTCACTTAGTACAAGAACTTCAAAACTCATTAATGACTGCAAAATGATATTACTGCTCTAAATGTATAGCATGCATATTCCTGGACAATACAGAAAAATTATCTTGTCAGAATTCATGACAGTAAGACAAACCCACAGCATAGATTAAATATTCACACCCAATGAATTATATTTTCGGTCAGTATATGTTAACCTTTTCCTCATAATTAATGTTTTGGCTTTTTTATGGAGTTGCATTTACATTACAATTACAGGTTTCATGTATGAACATTCTCTAGATCTAAGACTTTCTTTGTTGCCCATAACAAGTCATCAGAGCTCCCATTTCATTTCATATAGTGCTCTGAAAAAAATTAAAGGAGATCTCTGATTAGTTGTTGTGGGCAACAAAGAAAGTCTTAGATCTAGACAGTTTTCATGCATGAGGCCCTCAGTGTTTCTGTTATTTGTACATGGGTTTGCCCTTCCTCTGACTTATGGGCTCCTTTAGGCTATAACTATTTTTTTTTATTGCCTTCTAGTGTCTTATTTAATTTTTTGACTTTTATCCAATTTTTTATAGTACTTTAATCACTTTTTGAGGGGCTCAGTTATAGTTTTTAAACTTACAGGAGACAATTGATATTTAGTTGGACCCATCTGTATCATAGGATAATCACTGAGGTGCTCTTACCTGCTTACAAACCGGGTAGTGATTGTTGCCTTAGGCTTGAAAACCTTTTTAATGTTTTAAAAATTTTTTTTTTAAATAAGTAGTTAGTTTTATGAAAATATATATCTATTTTTGCTTGCTAAATGGTTGCTATTTTTCTTATTTTTCTATAACTGTCTCTTGCGAAACTATTGGTAGAGCCAATATGCAGATGCTCAACCAATAGACTGTATTTTTGCCTTGAGGTCAACATTTAGATTTCCTGTTCTCTCTGGCGACACGGTCTCCAGTGTATTGTCGGGCAGTGATTTTCTTAACTCTTCTGTCCTTGACAGTAGAAGGGTTAAAAAAAAAGATAATCATCCTTCTCTGTAAAGCAAATGGTAAGGATTGTATTTGTGACTTAGGTAATAAGAATGTATTTGTACCTAAGACAGAAGGGTTCATTATCTCTGACAGATTTTGAAATGGTTCTTTGTCACATATGCTTAGACCATTAGTTCTTGCAATTGTTATTAAATTCACAGCAGTCTATTTTTCCTGGGTTTTGTCAGTGGTGTTGTTGCTGGCTCTCCCAGCAGAATACATCTGAAAAATGAATTAAACAGTGGACCATATCCTTTCTGTCTAAATTCCGGAATAACTAGCAAAAGTACATCAATCAACACCTTATTAAAGTCTATATATCAAGCCTCCACAAATTTTCAGGACTAATTGAGATTTCTTTGTACAAAGCTTATTAGGCTCACAATAATTGAACAACGTTTTCGCAATTGTAAGAAACTTACAAGCTAAAATTAATCATATGAAACATTTTGTTATCAGTTTATCCAAATCAGAAATTCTTTTAAAATATGAAATCACACAATTCTAGTCCATTTTGAAAATGGCAAAAGAGATGTGTGGGTTATTTCCTCTTTTCCAGACAAAAAACATAAGAATAACATAGTGTTAATTCTGATATTGACATTGGTCAAGTTCAGCCTGTCAAGGACAAAGTGAAAAGAGTCTTGGCATAAGAATTCACTCCTGGCTAGGATGGTGTATTGGAAGGAACAAGGAATTTACTTCTTACAGAAAATGCTAGTGAAAATGATGTTGTGCACAGAGGTCAGCATCTGTTGGTTGGTTGGAGGAGTGGAATTTTTTTTTTTTTGCATGAAACTTATGTGGGTGCTATAATGACAATCTGATGAAACAGTAAATCTCCCTGAAAGGGAAATAATAAACCTAAAACATGATTTTTACTAAACAATCTAAAAATATACAGAAAATGCAGTGGCAGCACAAATACTCAAATCCGATGTACCTAGAACTTCAAAAGGTAGGGATATAACAAACAACAGATAGGAGGCTCTTGCCGTAGTACTCCCTAAGGGGCTAAAGAACTAACCCTTTCCTAAGGAAACAGGGTAGTCGCCCTGATAAGAGCATCCCCATCCGGAACCTAACCCTCGAGGCGCTAAGATCACCCTAAAAGTCCCTCACAAACCTGAGTCCCAACATATTTCGATCCTCTCAAATATTCTACGGATCTCTTCAGGGGTCAGGTGCAGAACAACATAGACTGGTTTACAATACCGCAAGATCTGGAAATATCCTAAAATGTCAACTCTCAAAATGCATGTGTATAACGTGTTCGGTTTGACAAACAATAGGCCAATGCAAGCATCAGAATAAAGAATGGCTGACATACGGTAAAATGCAAATCAAGTTGGTACTAATATTGACAAACCTGTACATTGCCATATGATAAACGCTTCATCTGAGAAGATACAGATTCATCTTACCTCAATGTGGATGTATTCTCAGCTTCTCAATTTAATGCAGTATGCTATAAGGGCAAAAGTGGTTAGTGGAAGTCATTTTTCTGCTTTCTTATTAAAGCAGCATTTACTGAAGGTATGATATAGGTGATTTTAAAATATGGTTTCATGGAAAGATTGGGTCATTGTAATCAATGCAAGGGTTGAGTTTGAGGAAGGCTTGAAGTTAAAGTCCTAAGTGTTTTTTTTTACTCTTATAAAGCAGCATGGATTATTGTATAAAAAATTTTGTGAATACTCTTGTCTTTGCCTTGTGTATATCTGTTTTAATTGATGTTCTATTTGCGTGCTATCCTTTTTCCTTCTTCTACGTATGTACATTTTTAAATGCTAGTGGCACATTTACAACATGTCTTATAAGTCATTTTACACCATTGTTATGTCTCTTCTTAAGAGGCTGTGGCTAAAGCCTCTCACCCAAGCAACTAGAACCCTGCTCTGAAGACAATAGACTCGCCATATGGATTAAGTTACTGGCTTGGCTTTAAATACATAGTCATATTTTAAGGTTCTTTATTTCGTGGGATGGGACTTTAAAAGACACCACTTTTAAAAGGTTAAAATAGTCCGTTTTAGTGTTGATCGAACTGTTCTAGAAAAATTACGTTCTAGTAGAACTCGAATTTTTAGAACTCGAACCGAATCGAACATTTTACTGTTCGTTCGAGTAAAGTTCTAGTTCTAGTCCGACAGGCCATTTTCAGTTTCGTTGTCAGCGGCTTTCTGCACTTTTGGCGGCCATCCAACCAGTGCAGAGCACAGAGAAGTGTCAAAAACGTCATCGCTAAGGTGTAGGGCTCTCATTAGCTGCTAAAATCACATAACTATGTTATATATATTTCACTGTATTACCTTGTGAACACCATTTTCAGCTTACTCTCTGTACTGTACAGACTGCTCTTATTTAGCTAGAGAGCATTTTCTTCTCCATAGACAGCAATAGTTAGGGAGTTTGGTATTGTTGGCTGCTTCTTTCCCACACCCAGAAGCTGTTGTTTGGTGACATTTGCAGGCTCACATAATGTCTAACTCTCATATACATGGATATATTTTATGCAGAGTGCTTGGGTTTTTCTAAATCATACTCAGTGCCCAAAAAATCAGTTTTTGCAGTTTTGGGGGGTTCAGTAATTGTAAAACAAACCTTTTTCCAAATCTCCTATGTAAACAAAGGGGGCTTTTGGGCCCCCCAGGTTCAGGGCCCTGTACCCAGCTGCAAACCGATGAAACCCCCCTATAGTAACCCCTGCTTGAAAGCTGTCCTCTTTTTTTTCCCATTAGCCTTTTAAAGGGAAATGAAGTTTTTTAGCCTCTAAGTTTTTTTTTTTTGTCACTCATGGGGCCCCTTTTTCACAAGGGCTTTTTCCCCGAGGATTTGGTGCCGTTTTGACCCCCAAAAATCCGCCGTGAATAGGGGGGCGGGAGGGGGGGGGGGGCCGGAGCGCGGCGGGGGCGCCGCCCCCGGGGGCCCCATAGACAATGAAATTGTTTACGGTGCGCCCCGGGGCCGTAAATAATTTTTCATTTCACTTTTCCCCCCGCGGGGGTTTTGCCGAGGGGAGGACGACGGAATCCACTGTTTTTTATAGAGCAGGGGAAATTACCGTAATAAACCTCCCGACGGATTGGGCCGTATTGAAGCGCAAATTTTCGCGGAATATGGCCCCAAATTTCCGTGGGCCCAAAAAGCCTTTGTGAACGGGGCCCTTTGAGGGGCCCCATTTTCTTCACAAAGTTGTTTCACATATCCCGTTTAGTGTAAAGGATGTTAAATTTCCCGCTTCTTCTCCCTGTATTGGCTTAAAAATTAAACCCCAAAAATCATTCCCATTGACTTTAAAGGGGTTCCCAAAATTCGAGTTCGGATAAACCCCGAAACCCACACACTAAAGTTTGAGGTTCTAATTTAAACTAGAACTTTTTAAATTTTTTCGTTTAAAAAACTAGCCCCATTCTCTTAAACTAAAACCAAGTTTAGGAAAAAAACACTAATGGCAAGTATAGAGCCACACAAATTCCCTGATTCTTCAAAACTATTCACAAAAAGGGAAAATCTTAAAATATAACCTTTAATAAAAAGCAATAAAAATCAAATGAAAATCGATTATAATAAGCTCGGTGCAGATACCTTAGTCATATAGGGCTATCCAACAAAGTAGAGACAAGCAATTATAAGGGGGGTTACTTCCCAGAACCCTTGGACCAAAACAACATTCCGTCCCTTTTAGAAACCTAACCCTTCACACACTTCTTTAGCCTGGTACACCCTCAAAGTGATGTCCCAACATAATTCAACAACCCCAGTTACAAAAGATCCCTCAAGGACAGAAAGGGGGAAAAGTGGGGAAGTAAAGAAATATCTCCCCTGATTAAGAACTTCAATATGTACTGTAACATATGCAATTGTAAAAAAAGCAGGTAGAGAAACACACGGGGAAAAATTTAACCCCACTAGTAGTTTCCCTTCTCGGGAAACTGAGCACTCATTTGGGTTTAAAACGGTTTCCCTTTGCCCTGTAAAATTACGTCCCACAATCTTTTGTTGTGCTTTGTCTCTCTCCAAATCTCAACCACATTGTACAATCCCTGTTTCCTACCTCATCTCTAAAGCCCTGGATGACAGGAACAAAGGTATGTAGCTTCAAAGACTTCTGAAAAAAATCACACCTTTAGCTCATACAATCACACCTATTTGCATTCCATCTTAAACCATAGCTTGCCATGTGGGTTAAGGAAATTACCATTTGATCATGGCAGCAAAGGTATGATGGGTTGGTTCATTTCTTCTATTTTGATTGCTGTCTGTTTCAATCAGAGTTGTTACAGTGACTTAAAGGGCTTCTCTCACCACGCAGTTTCACTGAGCCACATAAAGTTTCAGATTTACACTTCCTCACCCTTCCAGATTAGGCTGTTGGTGGTTCTATAGCAGTATAGTCTTCTAATTGCAGTGACATGAGGGCAGGAGAATTAATCTATAATGCACAAAACTACAGAGCTCAAAGTCACCAGTCAAAAGTAATTAATCTCCTTTGTTTTTTAGAGATAATACACTCTGTTCTCAAGCGCTGCCCAAACCCTGTAAATTTCACAACCTGCCTCTGTTAATTGGGAAAGGGGGATGGGGGAATAAAATAGAAATTTTGTGCATCGGGAAAAAAAAAAAAGTCTTTTTAAAAGGGGAATGTTTTTTGTTATTTTTTTTTTTATTTCCTTTTTTTTAAAATTTTTTAAACCATTTTCAATATTTTTAATAATTCCCAAACCGCTTTTTTCTTTTTGGGCCCTAAGCCTAATAATTGTTACACTTCCTGTTCTGTACAAAAGATTTCATTGTTGCCATTACAGCAAAAGGGGGTCAGACGAAAGGAGACACAGTGTAAAAAAATAAACGGGACCACCATCACAAAGGATAAGTCACAGTGCACCCTTTTCCCCCTCCCTGCACGGGTTTTCTTCCCAGGTCACAGAGCTAACAAAAAAACTCCCCTATAGAATCAATAGGATTGAGTCATTTTAAAGTGGTTTTAAAATGATTCTTTTATACTCCGCATCCAGCTCTTCGCTCTGTGTGTCAAAAGAGGGCGGTGTGTTGATTTGTTTGAATGCATATCATGTGACCCCGTAGGATGACATCACCAGCCTTTTCCTTTTTTATCAAAGAAAGGCTGTTTTGTTTAAAAGTGTGAGTGCCAGAGTAAAGCTTTTTACCCCAAACAAGGACCAGGGCAAATCCCCGCAAAGGGAAACCAAAACCCGTGATTTTATTTTTCTTTATCAATGCACATATCTCATTGATGTTTCTTTTTTTTTAAATTTTTTTGAAATGTTTTACTAATTACGAGGTGTACACAGGCAGGGAAGAATGACCACCGGGTTTTTTAACACTCAGTAGCTGCCTGAGAGGGGAAAGGGTTTTGTTTGAGCTGGCACCCGGATGAAAGCTCTTACCCTGGGCGTTTCCTGGGACAGCTTTAAACAATGGGTCACAAAAGGAGCACTAAAACAGAAAAATGTTCAGAATTTTTTTAAAATTTGAAAGGTGAAAAAGTTTTTTATTTAATTTGAAGTTCCACGCCAATTTAACTTTTTGTCAAAACCCTTTAAATCACCTAGTCATAAGCACTGTAAAGCATCTCTCTGACTGTGTTTAAAACATGCAAACAGACCTAGTGGCCAAAGGAACATGCAAGACTTTTAAAAATATTTAAAAAAAATTTAAAGGATATAAAAAATTTAAAAAAAAACCAAAATTCCAAAAAAAAATGTTAACAAAAAACGGACTTAAACAAAACTCTTTTTTGATGAACATTCCCTTTAGTTTAAAATTTTATTAAAAGGGGTTTTCTAAATACATTGCCCTTTTGATATTGCAATGGTCAGAAAAAATTACAGGATTTTTATCGCTCTAAGGCACAATATGCCCTTTAGGTTACTCCCTCCCAATTGACAAGACGGGGCATGACTTCACCAGGTCAGAAGAAGAAGTCTTTATTCATAAGATTAGATTATTTAATTGTTTATTTTTAGAAAAGCACTTTTTTTCCCCCTGGGGGTCTTTGCATTTTTTACCCCCCCCCCCCCCCCCCCCCCCCCCCCCCCCCCCCCCCCCCCCCCCCCCCCCCCCCCCCCCCCCCCCCCCCCCCCCCCCCCCCCCCCCCCCCCCCCGCCCCCCCCCCCCACCCCCCCCCGCCCCCCATGCAGATTCTGGCTTAAAATACTTATCTAAAACCCAAAAAAATCCCCATCCCCATTGACCTCAGAAACCAGTCTGTGTTTAAACATAAAATTACTCAGAACATGTTCATTCTTTCTGTGTATTCCAGGTAGAAAATGTACTATTGTGGTCAAGAGGGATGGCTAAAAACCTTGTATAAAACGCATCCAAAACACTTGTATGTTGTTTTGGATACGGATCTGCATCCAAAAATCCATAGAAATGAATGATACTCATTTTCTGACTGTAAATCCATCTGAAAGCAAACAACCTAAATCCACATGAAATTTCGTTGAAAATGGGAAATTTAATATGCCCCGCCTGACCCCGCATGACCCCTTTTACCGTCTGAACCACAGATTAAAAAATGGGAAAAAGGAGTCTTTGAACCCCCATTTTATTGAACTGGCATTTACTAACCTGTCCTGGACGCAGAGACCCTTAAACCTGTCTGACCCACAATTAAAAAGTCCGGAAAAATGAGCTTTGAACCACCACTTTGTTGAACGGGCATTGACATGCCCGTCCTGTCCACAGCTACCCTTAAACCTGTCGACCCACAATAAAAAGTGCTGGAAAAGGATCTTTGAACCACCATTTTATTTGAAAGTT
>JAODAL010079267.1:0-12636 GCA_025379985.1 Phyllomedusa bahiana | reverse complement strand
TACTGTAGAGAGGGCAAGACCCCAATCACTGCATGCCCTTTACAAAATAATGAAAGAGAGACAGGACATGTAGAGCCTGTACGTAAGAGGCGCTATGACCCAATCATGCATGCCCCACTAATACATGAAAAGGCAGTACAGGCAGTATACCACACTGTACTGTAGAGAGGCGCAAAGACCACCAATCACTGCATGCCCCTCACTAATACATGTAAGAGCAGTACAGGACATGTAGTACCGCACTGTACTGTAGAGAGGCACTATAGACCGCCAATCATTGCATGCACCTCACTAATACATGTAAGAGCAGTACAAGACAAGTAGTACCACACTGTACTGTAGGAGGCGCTATAGACCACCAATCCACTGCATGCACCTCACTAATACATGTAAGAGCAGTACAGGACATGTAGTACCACACTGTACTGTAGGGAGGCACAGGCACAATCACTGCATGCACTGGACTAATATAGAGCTTTTACAAGTAAAATGTTCATGATAATTGACTGGGACAGTGTCTGAGACATTGTATGTTGAAACCACACTCAATATACAATGTCCCCAACAAGACCATTGAGTGTTGAAACTATTTTATCCTGAGGCCGTTGTGTTTTGAGGGAGCGCTGTAGATCCCTGTGGCCACGCTGCAGTATCTGTTGGGATATGTTTTTCATTGTATACCTCGATGGAGGCAATAAACGTGATGTGAATGGTGCCTTAGACAATTTTGATGAGGTCCAAAGGGCATAAGAAATTGGCAATTTTTTTCCTTATACAGTGACTGATCTACTTACAATCCAGCCTCCGCCATCAGTGTGCATGTCACACAGCACCTGCAGAGGGGCGATGCCATCCGGGTATATGGTATACCAGCCGCTGAGCACGGCCCCTTGGTCCTGTACCTCCTTGCAGTTCCGGGCAACTAAAAATATAAGTGTAACCACAGTTACCCTATAAAGTGGGTCACAGTCACCCAGGCTTCAGGAAATGCATAGCCTGCATTGTGGATTTCGCCGCAAAAATCCATTTTTTTTATGAATTTTGGTGCTGATAAAGTTTTCTCGCTTTTTTTGCCATAAATCAGTTTTTTTTATGGATTTTAACCCTAAAGTCCCTTTTTTTTTTTTACATATTTTTGTGCTAAAATCTGTAAAAAACTGATTTTTTGCGGCAAAAGGGTGGTAATTTTATTGGCGCCAAAATCTGTAAAAAAACGTATTTTAGCACCAAGGTCCATAAAAAACTGATTTTTAGCGGCAAAAGTGAGATAACTTGATTAGCACCAAAGTCCGTAAAAAAAAGTATTTTTGCCGACAAAAGTAACATAAATTTATTAGTGCCAAAATACGTATTTTTAGCGACAAAAGAGATAGAGCTCTATTAGCGGCAAAATCCAGAAAAAACGTATTTTTGGCAAACAACAGCGAGATAACTTTATTAGTGCTAAAATCTGTAAAAATCCGGATTTTAGCGCCAAAATCTATATAAAAAATTATTTTTGCCGACAAAAGCGAGATAACATTATTAGCACCAAAATCTGTAAAACGACTACAAGATTCCATATAAATGCAATAATGTGCTTTACATCCCCTTTGTAGGTGGAGTTAAAGGGGTTGTCTCACTACATTGATTCGTCCTGTTTTCTTGGTTTCATTTTAAATTCAGGGGCGTGTTTACTGGCTTCCACTAGGCTGCAGTAGAAGCCAAGTCTGTAACTATAGCGACCAGTGCTGACAGCCTATCAGGATAGATCAAACAGGTCTGTAGCTATAGCAACCAGAGCTGGCAGCCTATCAGGAGAGATGGATCAGGTCTGTAGCTATAACAACCAGTGCTGGAAGCCTATCAGGAGAGATGGAACAGGTCTGTAGCTATAGTGACCAGTGCTGGCAGCCTATCAGGAGAGATTGAGCAGGTCTGTAGCTATAGCGACCAGCCCTGGCAGCCTATCAGGAGAGATAGAACATGTCTGTAGCTATATCAACCAGTGCTGGCAGCCTATCAGGAGAGATGGATCAGGTCTGTAGCTATAACAACCAGTGCTGGCAGCCTATCAGGAGAGATGGATCAGGTCTGTAGCTATAGCGACCAGTGCTGACAGCCTATCAGGAGAGATTGAACAGGTCTGTAGCTATAGCGACCAGTGCTGGCAGCCTATCAGGAGAGATCGAACAGGTCTGTAGCTATAGCAACTTGTATAGCTGATGCAGCCCATACAAAAGGGGATATTTCAGAATAGGTCGGACACTGTTAATGGAAATATATTGCAAAGTGACTTTTTTTTGCAAGATCGTTAACATAAAAAGCAGCAATCCTTGTAGTGAGACAACCCCTTAAAGTCCAATGGCTTAATTTATGCAGACATTAAAAACCAGACTCGAAGGCAAGCAAAAAAACAGCCTGATTCTGAAACTGAGCCATAATGTAGCATCGTGAGTCGGTTCTTGGCTTCGCTCACCATATAATCCCCTCTCCGTAGCCGGATCTCCCTTGTCACCTGTGTTTAATAAAATGTAAAGATTACTATAGAAAATAAAATAGACATTCAGCAACTCCATAAAGAAGGAGATGACTCCATTAGTTTAGAAGATACGACACTGATTTACATACAACCAAAAAATTACAGAGGGGACCTAAAAATAAGAAAAACAGCCCTAAATACAGAAATCAAAACCTTCTTATATATGAAAAAGATAATGTAAATCAAATGTTATAAGAAGTAATAAAAAGGCAGCGGTGCAATCAGGGGCGTTGCTAGGGTCTTAAAACATTCGGGGCACGGGCCCTTTGTTAGCGGTGAGTGTAAGGAACAGTCGCTGTTCTGCCATGCATAGAGTGGGCTCAGCGTGTGAGCCCACTTTATACATCCTCATGCCATTTAGATGTTCAGGGACATCCATATGCATGAAGGGATAATTAAACCCCGCCGCTAGCTTCCAGCAGCAGAGACTCTGCTCTTGACTCCCTTGCTGATGGTCTCCGACCACATACCCCATCCTCCCAGCCCACGGCCTACAGCATTGTCCCACTCCTAACGCCTGCTGGATTCAAAATATAGGTTGCACCCTCATTTTCTTCCCAAATTTGGGGGCACAAAAGTGCCTCTTATAGTCTGAACAATACGGTATATGTGGTGATGTAGTTTAACTCCTAAATGACACAGCTGTCTTCCATTTTTTTTCTTCTTTCTTCATCTATAACTCCTTTTTTTCATTTATGTTGATAGAGCCGTGTAAAGGCTATTTGTGCAGGATGAGCAGACCTTTTTACTGGTACCATTTTGGGCAATATATGTTTTTTTGATCACCTTGTATTCCAAATTTATGAGGCAAAGTAAATAAAAATCCTGTAGTGTTTTTTTAATTTTTTTTTACAGCGCTTACTGTGGGCATAAACACGATTACAGCAATACCCAATTCATACCATTCTAATAGCCTAACTTATTTGCATTGGTACTGTACTGAGCTCATGGGTCTTTTTGATTGCTTTTATTCAATTTCTTGTTCAGTGGGATGAACAAAAAATGGGTTTTTTTTAAAACAAAAAATTTGAAGCAGTTTCATGGAGGGGGTAAAATATCAGTTTTATTAGCACTGGTTGATACGCACACGTGATGCCAAATATGTGTACTTTTTTTTTTAAAATTTTTAATTCACAAGCATTTGTAATGGGGAAAAGGTTATATGTGTGTTTTTTTTATTTGTTTTTTTTTTTTACATTTATTATTTGCTTGACCACTTTAATACATCAGACTTATCTCACTGCAGATGGCCCCTACCCAGCTGTTACACACAGGAACAGTATATACACAAATGTAACACACAGTAAATACTGGACATGTGTATATATTGTTCCTGTTGTATATTACAGTATATATATTTATATAATACACACTACACCACTATATCTATATATATATATATATATATATATATATACACACACACACATACACACACGTGTACTTCACACAGGCACAGTATATACGTGTATAATACTTATCTGGGTGTTACATTTGAGTATATACTGTCCCTGTGTGAAGTACATGTGTGTGTATGTGTGTGTGTGTATATATATATATATATATATATAGTGGTGTAGTGTGTATATAAATATATATACTGTAATATACACACAGGAACAGTATATACACATGTCCAATATTTACCTGTGTGTTACATTTGTGTATATACTGTCCCTATGTGTATGTATATACTAATATACTGTACCTCTGTGACACAGGTCCAGTATATGAGCATAGACATGTGAGGTGGGGGCATAGCCATCCATCCTGCCTCAGGACGATACCTATGCAGGTCACTGGGTCCTAGAAGCTCCTGGGCTGTTTAGGCAGCTCTGGAAGACTTGAGGAAACCAGAAACTCGTTCTGGTTTCCATAGTGATGGGGCCGACGATCTGCTGCAGGAGCCGGCAGGAGGAGGCAGGGAACCTTGCTGTCGGTGCTGTAGCTCCGGGGGAGGGCTGTGCAGGGAGCACAGAAGAGGAGGAGCTGCTCTCACTGCTCCCTGAGAGTGCTGAGGCTCTGGAGGTGGGCGGAGCTTCTCACTGCAGCGAGCAGAGAGAGTTAGGAGACTATTCATTCGGGGCAGAAGGCTTTACATCCGGGGCTTCTGCCCCGAATGATACTGCCTAGCGACGCCCCTGGGTGCAATATATAACATCCCAGGGAGGTCACCAAACCATATGTTACCATAAAAGCTATGAGGTGAGTATCAGGGGTGTAGCTATAGGGGGTGCAGAGGTAGCGGTCGCACCGGCCCTGGAGCCTTATGTTCACATGATGTATTACGGCACGTATAATACATCGTGTCTTTCGGGAGCTCGCGCTGATACGCGTGGGGTGGCCGGCAGCCCGCCGGCCCCATTGACATGCATTACTCGCGCCGCACAATCGCCGCAAGTAATTGACATGTTACTTCTCTCCCCCCACGGCATATTGTACGAGCGGGGAGAGAAGGCGTAATCCATAATTCTCTATGAGAGCTATGGATTACCGTAATTTCGGCGCGCATCTCGCTCGTATTAGAGCGCAAATAGGCGGTAAAATGGCGGCGAAATTACGCCGTGTGAATATAGCCTTTGGGGGCCCAAAGTGTCAGACTACCCAGTGTCGGACTAGAGTGCCTAGGAGCCACAGGTGGAGTTGATTCTAGGGTCCCACCAGTTGAGCTTTTTATGGGCCCACCGGAGGAGTTTATTTTAGGGGCCAACCCTACAGCTACTGTATATGACTGTTCATGCCTCTTATACTCTGCTTCTTGCTATTTGCTCCTCTTTCTCTGCTTTTTTGCCTCTTCTGAGGATGTATATGCAGCTAAATAACAACTCCAGGTCTACCATGCTCAGGGGCCTCCAGGGTTTCTCCTATTCCCCTGTGGGCCAGTCCGAGCCTGCCTCTACCGCATGAGGAGATATCAGTATTATAACTGGCACATGGTTGGTGGGGGCCCTTTTATGCATTTTGTACTGAGGCCCCGGAACTTTAAGTTACGCCTCTGGTGAGTATAAAATAAAAGTACAAATACCCTTTAGGCTAAGTCTACACAATAATGTGAAAATGGCGTCCAAAATCGTTTTTCTGTGCCTTTCTTGCGCACAAAACTGCGGTCAGATTTCGGATTACAGTACATTGGGGCTACGGGAATACGACGGCGGTCCAGCGGAATATACAACAGGTTCTATATTCTGCCGGCCGCTGATTTATGTTTCCATTGGTAAAGAATCAGTATTGTGTAGACTACAGCACGGACTTTCTATTGAGGTCTATGGGGCGCTGGGTACGGTTGGATTTTTGGCGAATTCAAAACACTGAATCCGCCAAAAAACCGACCAAAATCCAGAGCTGTGTAGACATAGCCTAAGGGTATGTTCACACGGCTTATTTTGGCGCGCATTTCGCCACGTATTGCGCGTTATATGCGGAAAAATGTGCGCCGCAATTATGGTAATCTATAGCTCTCGTAGCGAGCTATGCCTTACGCGTCGTCCCCCGTGCATACAATTCGCGCGGGGAGATAAGTGACATGTCAATTGATAGCGGCAAATACGCGTCGCTGACAATGAATGTCTATGGGGCCGGCGCCCGGCTGCCCACCCCCATGCTTTGGAAAGACGGGCTGATCAGCGCATCGCTCCAAAACACCTGGCGTATTGCGGCGGGTACTATATGCGCCCCGATACGCCGCGTGAACATAACCTAAGGGAATAAGAAAATATACACAAATAAACCCAAGCAAAAAGTAGTATAACAATATAGCAAATATGGAAGGATACAGACCCAGTGAATGCAGTGGAAACAAGCCCTAGTTTAGAATATATCATGGAAGAGCCTGCTTGCTGACAGTTTCCGTTCTGCAACAGATTACATTCTATACTACAATAGTAAAAATTGCACTAAAAGAAATAAATAAGTAAATAAATCAGCAACCAATAGTCATCAATGCATGAAAAAGAAAATGTTTCCTATGCTGCTCCAGAGGCTGGCTCGCGTCTGCTCCAGGGACTGTACTATAAAGATAGGAGCAGTAAGTAGATTTGGGTTTTATTAAGGAAAAACTTCTGTTCTCTACAGTTCTTGATCTTCATACCCTTTTCGCCTGTTTGTCCCATCTTGCCAGTGGCTCCTGCAGGACCTAAAGGAAACAATTGGATGATTTAAAGGGACAGCTTAGCCCAGAAATGTCAATTTAGAAACACTAACACATATAGGTGGACACGGTCCGTGCTACCTTAAGGGGACACTACCAATTTTGTTCACACTGCGTGTTTGGATCTGTGTTTCGGACCCTAAACGGCCCCAAACCTGCATCTAACAATGTGCAGTGTGATTGCTTTGAATATAAAACATGCATCGGCGTTCAACGATACATATTTACTTGCGTCTTTGTGATGCGTCCTTTGGATCCGTTCAAAGTCATGTCAATTCTTGATCCGTTTGACGCAGCAGACGCCCTATTTAAAGCTATAGGGTGTGATCCTGCTGCAGCCAAAACACAGCCAAACTTCACCGGCGTGTTGGATGCGTTTTATGCAGCACTTTTGGATGCGTTTTATGCAGCGCTTTTGGATGCGTTTTACGCAGCACTTTTGGATGCGTTTTATGCAGAGCTTTTGGATGCGTTTTATGCAGTACTTTTGGATGCGTTTTATGCAACACTTTTGGATGCGTTTTACGCAGTACTTTTGGATGCATTTTATGCAGTACTTTTGGATGCGTTTTATGCAACACTTTTGGATGCGTTTTACGCAGTACTTTTGGATGCGTTTTATGCAGTACTTTTGGATGCGTTTTATGCAACACTTTTGGATGCGTTTTATGCAACACTTTTGGATGCGTTTTACACAGTACTTTTGGATGCATTTTATGCAGCACTTTTGGATGCGTTTTATGCAGCACTTTTGGATGCATTTTACGCAGCGCTTTTGGATGCGTTTTACTCAGCACTTTTGGATGCATTTTCTGCAGCACTTTTGGATGCGTTTTATGCAGCACTTTTGGATGCATTTTACGCAGCGCTTTTGGATGCGGTTTATGCAGCACTTTTGGATGCATTTTCTGCAGAGCTTTTGGATGCATTTTATGCAGCACTTTTGAATGCATTTTACGCAGCACTTTTGGATGCATTTTATGCAGAGCTTTTGGATGCGTTTTACGCAGCGCTTTTGGATGCATTTTACGCAGCACTTTTGGATACGTTTTACGCAGCACTTTGGGATGCGTTTTATGCAGAGCTTTTGGATGCATTTTACGCAGCAATTTTGGATGCATTTTACGCAGCACTTTTGGATGCATTTTACGCAGAGCTTTTGGATACGTTTTACACAGCACTTTTGGATGCGTTTTACACAGCACTTTAGGATGCGTTTTCCGGATCGAAAACGTATCCAAAAACACTGTGTGAACATATCCTAAGTCAGCTGGACCTGATAAGTGCTATCAACAGGACCTAATAAGTGTGATGAGAGCTGGAAACCTCCCCAGTTCAGAAAAAGATAAACCCAATTATCATGTCATATATTGCTCTTATCATTGCCCTTTCAATCTAGTCTAATTCTATTTATCCCTGTCCAAAAAAATAATAGAGCAATTACTAGATCAGTACCTACTATATGTAATTAAAGTACATTGAGATTAGCAGCACCAGCATTAAAGTGAGAGTAGTCTACCTGCTATTTGTAATTAAAGTACATTGAGATTAGCAGCAGCAGTAAAGTGAGATTAGTCTACCTGCTATTTGTAATTAAAGTACATTGAGATTAGCAGCAGCAGTAAAGTCAGATTAGTCTACCTGCTATTTGTAATTAAAGTACATTGAGATAAGCAGCAGCACTAAAGTGAGATTAGTCTACCTGCTATTTGTAATTAAAGTACATTGAGATTAGCAGCAGCAGTTAAAGTGAGATTAGTCTACCTGCTATTTGTAATTAAAGTACATTGAGATTAGCAGCAGCAGTAAAGTGAGATTAGTCTACCTGCTATTTGTAATTAAAGTACATTGAGATTAGCAGCAGCAGTAAAGTGAGATTAGTCTACCTGCTATTTGTAATTTAAAGTACATTGAGATTAGCAGCAGCAGTAAAGTGAGATGTCTACCTGCTATTTGTAATTAAAGTACAATGAGTTTAGCAGCAGCAGTAAAGTGAGATTAGTCTATCTGCTATTTGTAATTAAAGTACAATGAGATTAGCAGCACCAGCAGTAAAGTGAGATTAGTCTACCTTCTATTTGTAATTAAAGTACAATGAGATTAGCAGCACCAGTAAAGTGAGATTAGTCTACCTGCTATTTGTAATTAAAGTACACTGAGATTAGCAGCACCAGTAAAGTGAGATTAGTCTACCTGCTATTTGTAATTAAAGTACACTGAGATTAGCAGCACCAGTAATGTAAGATTAGTCTACCTGCTATTTGTAATTAAAGAACATTGAGATTAGCAGCAGCAGTAAAGTGAGATTAGTCTACCTGCTATTTGTAATTAAAGAACATTGAGATTAGCAGCAGCAGTAAAGTGAGATTAGTCTACCTGCTGTTTGTAATTAAAGTACAATGAGTTTAGCAGCAGCAGCAGCAGCAGTAAAGTGAGATTAGTCTGCCTGCCATTCAGGAGGTTTATCTCACAGACAGTTAGAAAAGGACGAGATTTTAGATGTAATTTTTAATTGCATAGGACTGCTGAATTTAAAAAATGATTCAGCCAATTTATTTTTATTTTTTTTATAGTTTTCCAGGAATATTGTTGTTTTTTTAACAAAAATACTCCTTTCTGATGGAAGTGTCCTTGTAAGTCCTGCCTGTACTGCACACCATCTATGGATTTATCCCACAATCACCTTTTTCTCCAGGCTCCCCCTTGAGTCCAGAAGTTCCAGGTATCCCAGGACACCCTCTGAGGATGGACAACTTGTCAGAGTCTCCAAGTCCAACAATCTTTACCTCTGATTAGAAGGTTTAAGAAAAGGACATTCAGAGAGATTAGGCTAAACATTAGGGAGGGGAGAGGTTATGGATCCACTGGGGTCTTATTGCTTCACTGAGGCCCTGTGTGGCTGCTTGACCTACCTGGACATGAGTCTTCAGAAGTGGTGAGACCCATCACCGAGACCAAGAGCAAGGTCACCCAGCAAGTCTTCATGGTAAGTGATGGATATGGCCGTCCGTCCTTGTACAGAACTTCACAGCCGGGCTTGATGTTTTGGTGAGTGAAGGGGCACACCCGGTTATGTCATGGCCGTGCCCCGGTTTGCATTGTTCTTCATTCTGTTTCCTCAAGTTCCAGATAATGTTTGAAACAATGAAATCAGGAAGTTTATTGCAGCCATGGAGAAAAACACCTTGAGGATTTACTGGCATTCCTTAACCCCTAAGGGTATGTTCACACGGCTTATTTCGCCACGTATTGCGCTTTATATGCGGCAAATTGTGCGCTGCAATTACGGTAATTCATAGCTCTCATAGAGACCTATGAATTACGCTTTGTCTACCAGGGCGTACAATACGATTGTATCGTACGCCCGGAGAGAGGAGTGACATGTCAATGGGGCCGGCTGGGAAGCGCGTGCTTCCAAAACTCCCGGCGTATTGCGGCGTGTACTATACACGCCACAATAAGCCGTGTAAACATACCCTTTACCCAAATGCCTGAAAAGTACTTAAAGGGGTTGTCTCACTACATTGATTCCTCTTACCTCAGTCCTGTTTTCTTGGTTTCACTTTGAATTCAGGGGCGTGTTTACTGGCTTCTACTAGGCTGCAGTAGAAACCAGGTCTGTAGCTATAGCAACCAGTGCTGGCAGCCTATCATGAGAGAACGAACAGGTCTGTAGCTATAGCAACCATCACTGGCAGCCTATCAGGAGAGGTCAAACAGGTCTGTAGCTATAGGAACCAGAACTGGCAGCCTATCAGGAGAGATAGAAAGGTTGTGGGCTATAGCGACCAGCTCTGGCAGCCTATAAGGAGAGCTCGAACAGGTCTGTAGCTATAGAAACCAGACTGGCAGCCTATCAGGAGAGATTGAACAGGTTTGAAAGCTTAGCGACCAGTATGGAGCCTATCAGGAGAGATGGAACGTCTGTGGCTATAGCGACCAGTGTGGAAAGCCTATCAGGAGAGATTGAACAGATCTGTAGCTTTTAGCGACCAGCGCTGGCAGCTATAGGAGGATTGAACAGGTCTGTAGCTATAGCGACAGTGAAAACCAGTGTAAACAACCTTTAACAAATGCCTGAAAAGTATTAAAGGGTTGCCACTACATGTTTCCCTCTTACCTCATCCTGTTTTCTTGGTTTCACTTGAATTCGGGGCGTTTTTAAAGGCTTCTACTAGGCTGCTGTCGAAACCAGGTCGGTAGCTATAGAAACCAGTGCTGGCAGCCTATCATGAGAAAACGAACAGGTCTGTAGCTATAGCACCATCACTGGCAGCCCTATCAGGAGAGGTCAAACAGGTCTGTAGCTATAGCAACCAGTCTGGCAGCCTATCAGGAGAGATAGACAGGTCTGTAGCTATAGCGACCAGCATGGCAGCCTATCAGGAGAGATTGAACGGTCTGTAGCTATAGCGACCAGTGTGGCAGCCTATTAGGAGAGAATCGAACGGGTCTGTAGCTTTTAGAAACCAAGTGCTGGAAAGCCTAATAAGGAGAGAATCGAAAGGTACTGTAGCTATAAAACCAGCACTGGCACCTATAAAGGATTGAACGGGTCTGTAGTTTTATAGCGCCCCGCATGGCAGCCATCAGGAGAGACGAACGGTCTGTGTTTGAACCAGCGCTGGCACCCCTTAGGGAGATTAAACAGGTCTGAGCTATACCCCCATGCTGGAGCCTTTTCAGGAAGTTTAAACAGGTCGTGCATAGCGACCTGGGGAGCTGATTGCGTCCATAAAAGAGGAATATCTGGAATAGGTGGCCCTTTTTAATGGACACATATTGCAAAGTGACTTGTTTTTGCAAGATCTTTAACCTAAAAAGCAGCGATCCTTGTAGTGAGACAAACCCTTTAATGACCAGCACTTTTTTTTTAGTTTTTCCTTCTTATGTTTCAACAGTCGTAACTTTTCTATTTTTCTTTTTTTTTAATTGTAAATTTTTATTAGTTTTTACAACCATAAAGCCACGCAGGGCTATTAACAGTAATACACACGATGCCTTACGATGTAATACATTAGCAGTGTACCACACAACGCATATGAATTCAAATATTCCCCTATAACTGCTGTTATAAGATACGAGGCTGAGAGCCGTCTTAGTAAGCACCCAAGATAACTGCAACTGACAGCCCTTTAAACAAAGAAGACAATTACAAACATAGACAACTAAAAAAGACAGGGGGGAGACACAAGACAAGAAACACAAGGAAAAAAGGAGTTTCCCAGTTATACCCACCAATCCAACCATATCGTTAGTATATTCTACAAGTCTTTACAAAAACAATAAACATCCCATGGTTTCCATATGTGGTCAAAGGGGTCCAGCTGATCATGAGACAAGGCAGTGAGGTATTCCATACGTCTCACTTCCTGTAAGCGGAGACACACATCATGCCTGGTGGGAATAGAGGTTTGCTTCCAAAATTTTGCAATCAAACATTTGGCAGCTGTCACTATATACAGAAAAAGTCTACCCCCCCCCCCCCCCTTACGTCCTAATGGGGCATAGGGAATATTAAAAAAGGAAAGTGCTCGCTGTGAGACGGACCCTAACCTGAATAATTGTCCAGCCCCCATAGACTGGAGCTGTCTCAAAGTGGCCGTATTAATCTGCAGTCCCAAAATATATGCTGTAGAGTCGCTCCCGGATCCCCACATCTCCAGCAACAGTCCGGGATTTCAGGTTTAAGCTTATGCAGTAGGGCGGGAGTATGATACCAGTACATTAAAATCTTGTACTGGTTTTCTTTAACTTGAGCCGAAACAGACGATCGGGCAGCCTGCTTCCAAATCAGCTGCCAGGTGTCTCTGGGGATGGGGTACCCCAGGTAGTCCTCCCACTTAACCATATATGAGTGGATCAAAGGCGAGTCCTGCGAGGGGGTGATTAGGAGCTTGTAAATTGCGGATATCAAACCCTTAGTCGAACAACTTGCTCTACAGATTTTTAAACTGGTGGGGGGAGA